>CAEGAD010007596.1:0-48846 GCA_903067055.1 Poeciliopsis paucimaculata | reverse complement strand
ATCTTAGCTCTGGTATTCTCCACCACCTTTGGGGGTGTTCCCCACTTTGATCTCGGGGCTTCCAGTCCATATTCTGCCTGCACAGATGTTTCTGTACACTATGCCTGCCACTTGGTTATGTCGTTCCATGTACGCTTTCCCTGCCAGCATCTTACATCCTGCTGTTATGTGCTGGACTGTCTCAGGGGCCTTCTTGCACAACCTTGGATCTTGTCTGGTGTGGTAGATCTGGGCCTCTATTGCTCTGGTTTTTAGGGCCTGTTCCCGGGCGGCCAGGATGAGGGCCTCTGTGCTGTCCTTGAGTCCAGCTTTTTCCAGCCATTGGTAGGACTTTCTGATATCAGCCACCTCGGTTATTTGCTGGTGGAACATCCCATGTAGAGGCTTGTCCTCCCATGATGGTAAGACTCGAAAAACTACTAACAATGCATTGTATTATGTATTATGTAAAATTGGCTCCTTTGAGCTTTACATTATATCATAATGTAATGTAATTATTGAAAACTCACCTGGCGTATGATACTTTCATGCATGTTTGAGAGATCCTTGAATCTCCCATGGCAACCATGGTGGGGTGCCTGAACATCTAAACACCTAAACAAAGCATTGTCTTTTCCACAAAGCTCCTTTTCAGAGCAGACCCTCTCCCTCCCCCCTCAGCTCCACCAGACTAGTGTCAGCAGCACTTAGCCTTCACCTGGTGAGTTCATCATACAAACTACTTCTCAGTCCTCCTCTCCTAAGAATGGTTGTAAACAGCATCATGAAGGAGCATTGCTATGATGATGTGGTGAAGATAAAGAGTTGGGAAAAGCAGGAGATTCTTAAAGAGACAGATTCAGTTTTAGGCGCCAAAGACCTTTTCTAACAACTGAATGAAACACAGTTACTTAACTGTGCTATAATGGCATTATGTGCTTGGAAAATAAACTATTACAACTTTTTTAATCGCTTACTGTCTGAACTGGAGACTGATTGTTGTCAAATGGCACAAAGGCATCCTGATGAAGGTTTTAGAAACAAGTTGTCCACATCTTTGTGTCAGAAAGATCAATGAAGTCATTTATATATGTTTTCAATATGTGTTTTATATTTGAATTTATTTATGTTTTCAATATGTGTTTATATTTGAACAGTTAATAGTAAGTTTGTGACTCAATGCACTGAGCTTCTCTTTATGAAGCTCCTTCAAATACTTGAATCCTTTAGCTGATGCATTTTCTCCTGCCAGATCTTTTCCTTCCACTCAACTTTCGGTGAATGTGCTTGGATGCAACTTCTTTAGCAAGGATCTTTTGAGGCTTCCCTTCAGTGAATGTCTTTTGTCCAGTCAGCAGTCAGACTATGTGAGGCATACAAAACATTTATACAGTAAAAATCTATGCTTTATGAAATAATTTGAATTTCACAGACAATGAACTTGGAATTTTAATTATATTTCAGGCTTAATCATCAAAATCACAAGAACCAAAGTCTTGTACTTGGTACTCTATGTATACTGAGTCTATATGATACATGCTTCACTTTCTGAAATGGGTTTATGTGAAGTTCTTTGTGATTGGAGGCATTTTACAACAAAATAGGATGTCTTGGATTTGTTTTTTTCTTTCTGTGACTCAGATGGTCAGTTGTTGTCCATACAGTGTGGACAGTCACACGCTCTGCATGACCTGCATGACCTGCATGACCTGCATGACCTGCAATCTAACCCCCCATGCCTTTATAACTGCTGATGGATACTCTTCTATACTCTGCCATCTGCTCAGAAACAAAATGTTCTGATCTGTAATCTGAGCCTGTTTCACATGTTCTTCAGAAGGAGTTGGTCAGTGCCAGTCGGTGTCTCTGTATCCTTTAAAGCCGATCTAGATGCTGTATGTTAGCCCTGCCATAGCTGACACAAAACGCTGCACACTCGATCTCATATTTTAAAACTGTGAAAGCACCAAATGCTCCCGCAAAATGCCTGCGATAAATAAATAAATACATCTAAATCTAAATAAAAAAGCTCTGCTCCCTTCCAACCCCAGATTAATGCAGCCCATTTGTAATGTTAAACTCATACTTTAAAGTCTTCCTTTACTTGTTCCGTCGTCTGTCTCTCTGCGTTCTCCATCCCTCTTGTTTTTCTATTTTGTCCCATTTTAAGGTTTCATATTTTAGATCAGGCTCCTCCTCTTCCCCATTACAGTAGGAATTATCCACCCCCACCACTACCCTTCACACACACACACACACACACACATACGCAGACACACACACGCACACATACCCCCACACATGCACCCATACACGCACACGCACACACACACACACAGACATTCAGATAGCATCTGACCTGAAGAATTAATTAAATATGATAGCTGATTAAAAATAGCATAACTAATAGTGTAATATCTCAAGCTGTCGTCTTTAATAGTCAACATTGTGTGTGTGGCTCTTATCTGCTGCAGACAGACGCTCTCACTATTGATTCCTGTTCATTTCAGTTGTCAGGCAGAGCACTCATCTCATCTGGAATCATTAAACTCTCCGTCTCTCTCTTCTCTCTCGCTCTTTTTCTGTCCTCACCTGATTTTCTTACGGTTCATTATTTGTGTATCATTTAGTTGCTGTTGTGCGTTGATCTGACTGTAGCAACCTAGTGGCTCTGCGTTAAACAAAGATTGAAACATGAAAAAGTGATTAGCCAAATGTTGTAGAAGAAAAGAAACAATAACCAAACATTGATTCTTTGGTTTTATTTTGTGATAATATACTCTACACAGTTCACAAGAGTACAAAAACACCACCTTTGTTTATCGTCCAATCAAAAGATATGAGGCTAAACATTTGATTTAGTAGATGGTCCATCTGCCCTGCAGTCCCATATTATCACTGATAATATGGGGCTGCAGTGATACACTGAGATGACTCTCAGTCATCTCAGTGTAGGAAAACTTCTGTACATGTTTTCTAGATGTTTCAGTAAGACGGCACCAACCAGACATCCCAGCATCATTTCATTGGCCAAAGCAGATTCTGGATTCATAACTTTCCATCCAGTCGTCCACTGGACCCGGTTCCAGTTTGGCTCTAAGTCCACCTCATCTTCTTCTGCTGGTTTCTCAGTTTCCTCTTTCTGCTTTTGACACAATGTGTCGGTGTTTCTGTACTGATGCTTTGATGCATTCCTTACCACAGCATATTAGGGTCATTATAAATAGAAAGAAAAAAAAAATCTGAAAATACTCAACTTTTGAAACGCATAAATCGTTTTTTCTCAAATATTTTTGAGATTAATCTAGAACTTTTTGACTTATTTTTTCTAGCAAATTTGGACTTTTCATCTCACAAATTTCCATGATTTTTCTGAGAAATTCTGAGATTAAGTTGAACAAAAAAAATATTTTTTTCTAGCAAATTTTTAACATGTCAAACTCTAGAAACTTTTGGAGCATGATGTTTGTCTTTCTAACACTGGTCTGCTGAGTCACACTGCCATAGCAATGTGACTGCATCACAGTGTGATGCAGTCACATGTTGCTAGCGCCTGTTTGTGCTAGCAACATCCTACTTATTTTTCCCATGAAGCCATTTTCCACCTGCGGAAGATAAATGGTTTCATCAGCCAGCTAAAACTTTAGTAATATTCTTACCCTTGTCCCAAATTTATCAAAACTTTGTATAAATTGTATTAATTCCTGTTTGACTAGTAAAAACACACCTTTCATTGCTTTAGCCGACAGTTTTCTTATTTGCCATCAAGTCACTCAGTCACTGAGCCATGACACCTCTTCAGAATCAACATTTAACTTTAACTGGAGCATTAAGCTGTAGAACTTCAATTTGGACCTCAGTTCCATCATTTCACATCAGTGGAAAATGACTCTATGCTTTTCCATCAACTACTGTAAGTCTGAAAATAAATGTGCTACAACAACATTTCACATTTGAGCTATGTTTTTAAAGCTGCTTAGCTGTTAGATAAAACTGTTTTGTATTTTATCTGTATATTTTATATATATATATTTTTTATAGCTTATTAGCTCTAAACCACTTCGCAATGGTAATTCTATAGATTTGGCCTGGGCTTGTCTTGGTGGTAGCGCTAGCTCTCTGTTCTCTCCCTCGTTTTTACAAGTTCATTAACCTCTAATTAAGTCAGATGTTGTGAATGAAGCTGCCAGAAGCTTAAGCCATGACATCATCAACTGGGCTTCCCCAACTTGTTTAAAGGCAGAGTCATCTCAGTGTAGGAAAACTTCTGACTTTTATCTTAAAATTGAAAAAGTGAAAGTGTTGAGCAGAAGCAAAAGCTTGAGAAAAATCAAACTTGATGAAGATTAGGAGGGGTCCTGGGACTATGCAGAGAATAGTGAAAAAAGCATGTTTTATTTTGTGGAAGCAGTAAAGCATTGCTGGAGAGACTGATGGAAGATTAATTGATTAATCAATTAGCAGACAATAAAGGGGCTTTTCTAAACCTTGGACTATACAGACATAATTTCTTGCTTTGTCAGGAGCATGATAGCTCATAAATATTGATCTGCTGGTCCACTGTGTGTTTGTGTGGATGCGTGTGTGTGCGTGCATGCGTGTGTTTGTGTGTGTGTGTGAAAACAGTGCCTGGTCAGCAGCAGATGTCATTGTTTGTTAGATCACCCAGAACCAGGCTGAAGCTTCATACAGGAATATTAGAAACATTAAAGGGCTTCAGATCATCAGATTTGACCGCGAGCTAAGAAGGCCAGATGTCAGGCATTTTCATTTCTGCTGAAAGTGTTTATTTTTGCTCTCAGTAAAACAGGAATGACAGATATGTAAGTATTTTTTTTATGATTTAGTTTATTATTGTGTATACGACCCTCACACAATGTGCTTTTTTTTCTCTTTATTACTTTCTATCAGCACTATGTCTCCATCTGTAGCCAGTGTTGTAGTCCTGTAGACCGATCTTGGTCTCGAGACCATTTTCTGATGGTCTCGGTTTTGTCTCGGTTTTGGTCTCTGAGGACTCGGGATTTTATTTCAAGACCAGTCAAGACCGCAACTACTAAACTTCCAGCATACTGTCCAGTTTATTTGTTAACATGTTTGTTTTCACTGGATGCAAAATGCATCAATTAAATCCAAGCAATAACGTGACTTACCAATGACATGTTTCTGTTACTGTAACTTAACTTTATCACTGAAATAAATTAGCTTTTATATAGTATTCTGACTAACTGAATGGCTCTGCTGACCGTCATTCCCTGTTTTTTGTAGCTGTGTTTCCATTGATTATGACTGCGCAAATAGCAAAAACAAAAGTCAATTTACCTCATGGAAACACAACAATTGTGAAAAAACAATTTTTTTTAATAAAAAAGTTTTTCAGTTGGGTGAGTTAATTTTCAGCTGTATCAAAATTACTGTATTTTGTGAAACTTCAAAGGAAACAGTTTTTTAGATCACTGGAGTCATCTGATCAACAATCAGTTCCTGCTGGTGGAAAAGACGAAGAACATGACAGGAAGTGGCAGGATGATGTTTCTTAATAATTTAACGTGTCATTAAAAAACAAGCTTATTCAACTTATTCAATTTATGAAACTGTTTTCTCCACATTAGCAAAAACATTGACTAAGTTTTGTACGCATTCATAGTGGAAGCTCAGCTGCTGCAGGTTCTCTAACAGCCTGATGCACCATGGACAACCACACTGAAAACATTTCCTTACCCATCACTCTTCTCCATGTGGACCGCATCACTTCCACATCAACGTCTTCCTTCCTTTAAGTGTATTTCTTCATTTTAGATATGTATTCATCTGTGTTTGTTAATATTCCTGCTTATTTCTATACATTTGTTCTTGCTCGAAACATCTGAGGAAATCAAATGGTTAATAGAATTAGAGTGTTGAGCCTCCTGATGAGCCGTCTGGCTTTTCAAAACTGAATTCACTGGAAGGCCTTTGTGGGGCCGAGCCTAAATGGCTAAACGTAACAGCTCTCTCTGTGAGCGGCTCTCTCACACTGTAGCAATGATATCTCTGCTGCACAGTTCCGCAGAGAGAGCGTGAAGTGTGTGTGTGTGTGGATGATTGGTTTCTGTTTTATGGACTGGCTAGCAGAGAGCTAGTAATCCGTAGAAATAAATCTGCTTTATTTGACCTCAGTGTTAACTCCAATAAAATACACTTTACTGCGGTGAGGACGCACGCACATGCTCTGGCAGACATGTGCACACGCAGCTATCAGGTCAGAGCTGGCCACGAGACAACATTTATAAGGACACAGAGAGTCCACTCTGTGTCCCCCAACGGCTGGCCTGTATTCACACATTACACTGAATGCACTTTACACGTTCTGTAACAGCCTACAGTGGTTTGGGTGTGTTTGTTTAGCATTTAGTGTTTCCATTCTAGCTTTAAGCTGCTCTGACGATGAGCTAATGCAGCTTCGTTCTCTAATAATTAGTTCACCCGGCTATTCTGAATGCATATTAAACCGTCCCACAGCTTGTATAAAGTAATATATCGGGTTTATTGGATCATGTGAACCTAAAGAGGAAAAGTTCACCCTCTCATGTGAGGTTGATAACTCCCATCTGGTAGCCAGGTAAAAACCAGTTTCTTGTTTTACGTTTTGCTTCGTACAAAGAGTCTGGACTCTAAGCTATGGATTTTAGACACAGCAAGAAGAGGTGCAGAAAGAAGAGAGCAAACTACAGAAGAACAATATGAAAGATGTGTGTAATATAAGAACTACACACATTTTTATGTTGAGAAGTGATTGTTTCCTGGAGGCGTGGACTGTGTTGAAGTTTTAAATGTTACGCGGTCTCTAACATTTGGCCCTAACGTATGTAATGCACCAGGTTGACCTTATGAAAACTTACCAGAAATTACCTGTAAACAACAATCCTCCACTGCAAAGACAGCACAAGATAGCTGTTAATGTTAGTTCAATATGTTTGAACTACCATTAATACGGACACGGACTGAACAGCCATTATCCAAAAGAAAGACCCAAAATGGATCCAGTTTATGATACTGGAAGAGAATTAAAAAAATAAATCTGGCACTGAAAAACTACCTTAGGCAGTTTTTAAGTGCCTAAGGTACTTAAAAACCTTAGGCACCTTCAACCAGGCTCACTAATAGCCGAAGCATTTGTGCAAAAACAAATAACAGAGGACCAAACCCAGAGCTGCGAGGTACTCCATGATTAAACAGCCACTGCTTTCTGAAAGGAATGTTTTAAAAGTGAATGCTAGGATCTAGTAGAATGAAAGCAGACATAAGGTTTAGGACATTTAATTTGAGTCAAAATAAATGTCTCTTGAATATCTCTTAGATACATGAGACTCAAGGTATGAATATGAATAGTTAGGCTGCATGTTTTGGTATCGATCCAAGTGTCACTAATATTGACATCAATAATATCAATACAGATACTTTTTATCATTTAGGTTTGATGTATCATCATCAAGCTTCTGACCTTCAAATGGCTTTTGGTTTTTCCTTTGAATTAGTTTGTTCAATTAGGTTGCTGTTCTGTCTTTTTTTCCAAATATGTTTATAGATTTTCTTTCTCTTATACTACACAAACATCTTAACATTAAATGCAGACATTAAAAATACACTTATATTCACACACACACTCACACCACTAACCTGCATACATCAGAAATAAACAAAACATTTTAGGATGAGACAGAAAATAACAACAGAATCAAGACTGATTGTTAGCCAGTAGCCTTTAGCTGTTCGCTGTCCCTGGTGCTGAATCACACTCTGCTGGGAAACAGGAACAAGCACAACATTATGACCACCTGACTAAGGTAAAGTAGGCCTTTCCCAAAGACTGCCGTCTCTCCTGCTGAGAGTGTGTGATGCAGAGTTATGTTGCTTCCATGAGAGACTTCCTTCTCATTAGCTGACCAGTCAGGTTGAAGTTATTTTTTTACAGCTCCAGCGCTGTCACCTGTTAGTGGTCGTAAGGCTGGAGAGCAGGTGTGTAAATATATTGAGACGTTGTTTAACTTTTGATTCAAAGTTTCATTACTGGTGGTCTGAATGGAGATAAACTGCTTGTTGATTTGGAAGGAGGAAGTGGTCATGCTGCCTGCTGCCACTTTAAGGTGAATGAGTGTGAAACCTGAACGCTCATAAGACACAAACACGAGTCTGTTTAAGACCAGATGAAATCCAGTCACTTCCTCTGAAACTTGTGAATTGAACTGATAGTCATCAGTTTGTTACAGGGCTAAACAGGGTGCTAAAAAACTGGCCTGTTACTCACACACACACACGCATACACACATGTTTGTATGACTTTAATTAATTTTAGTAACTGTATTTATGCCTAACCCAGACAATTTTCTTATTCCTAACTTCAACTATTATATAACTCCAACCCTGACCTTAACCAAAGCTTAATTCATTCTTTACCTCTAAACCTAATCTCTAACCCTAAACAAGAAGGTCCACCGTATTGGGCCCAGCCTTTGGTCTCCATAAGTCCCCTCAGTCTTCAGAAGCTTAGTAAATATGCCAGAAAAGGTCCTAAATAGTGCAATCTAAACAAGTACACACACACACACACACGCCTCCACATGCACACACAGACTCAGATCTAAAACATAACAGACTGCAGGCAGAGCGATGCAGCATGTGTGCAGCAGCAGAAAAAAGCAAATAAAGCAAATAGTGTTATCAGTAATTTAACAGCAGGCTGATATGGCCTATTGATCTGTCCACTGGAATCTTTTATCTCCACAACACAATGTATCCACTCTGCTGTTTATGACCTCAGCACCGCCGTCACCACCACACACTCATAGTAAAACATGAGCCATGGACCTATCAACATGCTGAGGTCATACACACGCACACGCACATGCACGCACGCACGCACACACACACACACGCACACGCACACACGCACATACTCACTTCTGCAGACAAAGAAAGGAAAATGGAGTGGTTTGGGTTAGTTTAGCCATCAGCGTGTTTACACAGTGAGACAAACTCCTCCACCTCACAGTCATTTACCAAAACTACTAGCCCAAAATCACAACACAGACACTGACCAGCAAAACACCAAACACATTTTTCAGCTTTAAGCTCAGAAAAGATCACAACTCTTCTCTTCTGTTCAGATGATCTTCACCATGAATTCACCACTTCAGCACATCCAGCAGAAAAAGCTGTTCAAAACTGGGCCTGAGCAATCCTAAAAAATTACAAACATTTTGTTTTCTGTGTGGAGGAGTCGTTAGCAGGACGGACCGGGTCTGACTCCAGGCTTGGGCCCCTTGTGTTTCCTAGTCCCTCCCGCTGGTCAGAACTGGGCCTGTCAGCTGACCTGGTCTCAGTGGTGGTGGAAGGTGGTGTAGCGGTGTAGCACATCAGGAGAATGTCTGATTTGCTTCTTGTTTTCTCCTCTTCTCCCTTTGCCTTCACCTGCCTCAGACTGAAACTGTACATGAAGGCTGCTGGTGTAGTAAAGTCTTTGAATCAAAAGAAATTAACAGTTCTCTGTATTTTTTCAAGTGTTATGTGCAAAAAGGACAGAAAATAAATCTGTAAGAGAAAAGTTGGAAGTTTTCCCACATATTCCTCTGGTTACTGTGTCTATTTTTACTGTGATGTATCTGGAAGGGACTGATTATTGTAACGTTTGAAAAAAAACATGCTTGATTTGTTAATAAAGAAAACAGATTAAAAACAAGTTTTATTCTAGGACAACAGTGATGCTAGTCACTGTAAATAAACCCCCGTCAGTTACTTCTTTGCTTGAATTAAATTCTTGATTTTACTCCATAAATTAACCTTTAGTAGCAACCATTTAAAAGGGAATTATGCAAAATCGACTTAAAGCTTTGCATAATGTTATTTTCTCATCTAACACAGACCTAGAGTGCTTTTTGATTCTTTCATGCATGTTTGAGAAATCCTTGAATCTCCCATGGCAACCATTCAGGAGTAGAGGTGTGTGATGCTGCATGTTTTGGTATCGATCCAAGTGTCACTAATATTGACATCAATAATATTAATAGAGATACTTTTTATCATTTAGGTTTGATGTATCCTTTTCAAGCTTCTGACCTTCAAGTGTTTTTTGGTTTTTCCTTTGTTAAAGCTTACAACAGAATTTGGAAATTGGAAATTTCAAATATACAAAATACTTTAGTAACACACTAACATGATAAACAGACATAATCAAAATGCACACATAACAAATCAATGTGCATGTTTTCTTAAACTGAGTGCAAAACATAATCTTTTAGAGCAAATCAGAAGCAAATCATTTTAGAAACTACTATTTGAAAATAAAATAAAATTTCAAGCTGGAGCCTGAAATAAAGTATCAATCTTACCACGCTAGCATCCATCCGATACTGATATCAGTATTGATATTATCTATATTTTGGATCGGTCTGCCACCTCTGTTCAGACGAGCCTGAATGCTAGTTGAAGCCTTGAAGGCGGAGTGTTGGAGAGAGCAGGAGCTTCTTAAAGAGACAGAGGCCAATTTCAGGGTGTCAGATAAACCATGTGATGCAAAATTACATTTATTTTAAGTCATGTTTGATATATATTTTTATTACAACTGAATGTAACATAGCTACTTGATTGTGCTAAAAACTGGCACTATATGTCAGGAACAAACGTCATACTGCTGCTTTAATCCCAGCGGATGTGGTAGAAGTGAATGGACCGGAGTTCAGAAGTGGTCAGTAATCTGGACCTGGAGGAGCTTAACCAGAACACGACCTGCTCAGATCATTATTAGATCCACACTCAGACCCACTAGTTCTCTCTGTACCCATTTTCAGGATTCTATCCATCATGGAAGTAAAGGACAGCACTATCTTTAAAATGCCTAATAAATTCATGTTCATCAACCTCCATGCAGAAATCCCCCCCACAGCAGCCCTGTCACAAGCAGCAGCTACAAACCTTTTGTAAATTAAGATCATCCCATTAACACGCTAATTAACAATTAGCATAAATATAATTAGTGAATGCTGACATTTGGCATGCTCTATTGTTGAAATAATTTCTAGAAATTGCCCTGTGAGAGTTTTTGTTGAAGAGAGATAATGGCGTCAGTTCATTACAGACACACGGAGCAAGCAGGGCGGCTGAATGTTATAAAACATATCTGCATATTAGAAAGGGTCAACTAATAAAATCATACAAGAAATGAATGAAAAAAGTTTTCTTCTTTTCATTCTTCCATTTTGTTCATCACCACACATAGAAGTCAGGTCTTTTACCTAAATGTTCCTTTACCTCATATGTGGGGATGTCTTCTGAGGCAGGCATGGACTCAGTGCATTTATGAGTCCATGTATTTATGTATTTACCTGATGCATGAACAGGCCTTGGCTGGTATTTTCTCCCCAGATTTACATACAAATATTAATGAAACTTTCAACCAAGAAACCTCTGTTTGCAAAAGTGAAAAGATTCAAATAATTAACAACATCAAATGTCATGATTCCCCCTGCTTGTCCTACTGCCATCTGCAGAAACATACCGCTCTATCAGAAACAACCAATCACTGCCAGGAGGAGGGGCTTAGCGCTGACAATCACACAGAAACGATTCGAAGGCAACAAGGTGGATGTTCTGGAATGGCTTTGTCAAAGCCCAGACCTCAGTCCCTTAGAGAGTTAGTGGCTGTTCAGCTGTTTTGTAATTCTTTTGAAAAAAAAAAAACCCACATTTGTTAATCATAATCAGTAAAAAGGGGACTTTTCACAGTCAATCACCACCTGTCCTCTGCCCAGTTCCAGGAGCAAAGCTCCATCTTGTGCTGCTCATCCTCTGTTAAAACATGATTATTCAGTTCTGGATTCAAGCAAAAGTCAAAGTATGAATTTAAAAAGTGTTAAGAGTGCAATAACAATAAATTAGATAAATTTCACACAACATGAGTTCTTGTTCAGGGGGTTTGTTTTCTGGAGAGATCATTCTGCATTCCTAAAAGTGGTCTGGTCAAGAAGCTGCCGGGATGAAGGAGTTTTAGCTGCTGGTAGGATTTTAACCATCGATCAGTCGTTCCTCCTCGGTGGAGCAGGTAGACATAAATACTAAAGCAGGAGCTGTAGATCTGTGGAAACCCTCACTGAGGAGTGCCTCTTCAGCTCAGCCAGTAGCAGACGAAGCTAACGCGTTCTGTGAGGATTCTGACCAGACACGCATTTATTCTATTCTGTCTTCTTTTTTTTTTTTTTTTAACTCAGAGTAAAGAGAAAAAAGATTTATGACATCATAATTGTTGCCTACTTAAAAAGAAAAAGTCACCCAGAGAGATTAAAGTTGCTAAATCTGCATTTTAGATTTTGAAGTGGTTTGGTAAAATACTTATGAATAGTCAGTACCTTGATCAGGCATCGTGTCTCCTTGTCATTTCAGAACTTACTTCTCATTTTGCTTCAGGTTGAAACCAGTTACTCTGAGAGACTGTGCGTTACTATTTTTTTGTCATTTTACTAAGCAAACAGCTATATTGTTGCGTTCCACAACAATATTTTTGTCTTTCATGGTCCATGTTATCATCCAATCAGCAGAGAAACTGATGCACAAACGCTAAGCAGCGGCACAAACGTAAAAAATGAAGGGGGGAGACAGGAGCTCGGTTTCTATCTGGAAGTAAAAGCATTATTTAGAGTTTGTGTCAGCTAAAGGTGGCAATATCAAGGTTGGTTGTTCCCTCTGTTCTGGAGACAAAGTGTGCTGCTACACCTTTAACAAAAACAAGAGGGATTTTATGTATTTCTCTCATGCATCAGTTTAAGGAAATGAGGAGAAGGTGAAGAAGCCCCATAGTGGAGGATGGCGGTACTGCCAATGGATCCCAGGATAGGCTTACTAGCTGACTGATTATGTACAGAGTACAATTTCCGTGTATAAAATTATTCAAACATTAACATGAAAAATAATAACTTTTCAGCAATTCTCTTACTTTATTTACATTGATGTCATATGAATGAATCCATCCATCCACTTATTATCTGGCAAGGATAATAAGTGTGTTTTCTGAACACATATTATCCTTGCTGGGCCACTAGGGGTGCTGGTGTCTAGCTGGGCAAGAGTGACCCTGGACAGGTTGCCAGTCCAATATGAATTAATATTTATTTATGTATACCTATCTTTTTTGTTTTTTTACAGTCAATAGTAATTTTATTTATTTTTTTACTGTCAACTCTTGAAGTACTTATAACAACTGCACAGAATCTTTTGTTCTGCACTGAAGTTATTATAATAGTCTTCCATCTTATCAAACAATCTACCTTCAAAATACTGCAGCAAATTTGAGGAAACACTTGGAACAGGCCACAGTCAAACTCACAAAACAGAAAGCTGTGACTAAAATGAATGAAGGTCCCGAACAACGAAACATGAATTTTGGTGCAAAACCAGAAAGTTCGGAAGAGTTGAAGAAGTTGGTTGAACAGGATGTAGTAAAGGAAATCCTGCCACTTAACATTTTTATCTTCAGGTAGCTGAGAGTTTGGAGTGGGGAGAATGTGACTCATAAAGTAGCTTGTAATCTAACTTATCTTTAAAATCAAGCAATCTGTAAGGTAACTGATTTCATTTTTTAGTGTAGCTTTGCCATCACTGCCTGATGCACAGTAGATTAAATAAACATTTCAAACTTTTCTTGTTGTCCACAAGAACAGGCACAGTTACTTTCTCCACTCTGGGCAGAACAGGAATGAAAAACACCACAGGATGCTGACCTGTTCCGCCTACATCATATAATATTTCACTTTTATTCATCTATTAATGGAAAATTGTGCAAATGAAGGAAAATCTTGGTCTAAATAGCTGCCATCACTGGCTAAAGCGTCCCAGTTGAGTGATACTGAAATCTTATCCCGCTCAAACACACACTGACCACACTCCCAGCCTCCTATCATCTCCTCTCCTCTCCAATGGGCAGCAGTCTTTAGAAAATTAACTTTGAGAAGTCTGGAAGAGACATACAATTCATCACGTCCAACTCTGTCAACCACAACACTATTAGAGATAGAGTGTGTGTTGCTATGTGCCTGCGTGTGTGCGTGTGTGTGGGGGGGCGTTTGCGTGTGTGAGACGCTGCCACCCTAAAGAAGCACTTACTGTAGGCATGGTTGAGGTATTGAGTGTGTGTGTTTTTGTGTGTTGCCATCTTCAGAGGCTGTGATGAATGTATCTATTTGGTGGTGTGTTTCAGGCACAGTGACGGTGTGTGATGGATGGATAGAAAGCAGCTACTAATATGTGGGATGGGACTAAACACTGCTAGACTGCTATCACCTACACCCATTCCACTATTAACACATCAGTTATACATACACAGTGCAGGAGGCCACCATAAACACCAGCTTATACTCAAAAGGAGCCATTCTTATAATTTTCACTTTAGATTAACCACGTGCTGCAGGAGTCATTAGTTATTCCATTCACTTTTCTTCAGCTTTAGAAGACAGTTAGAGTTTACTTTTCATTGGCTCCCAAAATGGAATAATGGAATAAAGCATACATGATGTGGGACATCCAAACACTAAACAGATGCTTGGAACAGATACATGTGTGGATGTGTCATAACTTTCTCCAGCTGAACAGAAACAAAAATGAAGTTATTATCTTTGGACCCAAAGAGGAAAGATCTAGAGTCAATGCACAGTTTCAGTTTTTACAGCTGGAAACTAGAGATCATGCTGAAATCTGGGAGCAGTGACAAACTCTTAACAGAACCTTCAGAGCCACATAAAGACAGTTACAAAGTCTGCCTTCTATCACATGAACAACATTTCCAGAATTAGAGGTCTGATGTCCCAGCAGTAGAGAAACTCCTCCATGTGTTTATCTTTTGGTTCCATTGATTACTGCAGCAGCGTCTTCACAGGTTCTGACTAAAACATCAACCCTCCAGCTGCAGCTAATCCAGAACAATGCTGCTAGTGTTCTGACTAAAACCAGGACAACAGAGAACATCACCCAGTTCTACTGTCCGTCACTGAGAGAATAGACTTTAATAGATTTTAAAATACTGAACAGCTTAGCACCACAATACATTAAAGATCTGCTGATGTTGTATCAACCTTTCAGACCCCTCAGGTCTTCTGGTTCTGGTTCTGCATCCAATTCTGCTGAGAGGACTAAAAATGTGTCTTTGCTTCAAAATAACTTGAATCAAAAGGCTGAATTACCTCTTTGGAATGTCAGCAACTTTTGCAAGGCTATGAAACCAATCCATTTCCTGCATATCTAAGTGTAATATCCCTACCCATAATATGTCTTAAAACACGTTTGCGTGCAGAGATCAGAGTGACAGGGTTTCAACGGGAAGTCAATAGAGTTTCTGTTGAGTGAGCTGTGTGTCTCAGCAATAGATCTGTGCTGTAGTTAAATGTTGCTGTATACACAAAAGGGAATTGTGTGTTTATCTTTTAGCACATCTTCAGGTCAACAAGGTCTCTGTGACCTTCTGCCCCGTCCACTGCCACCGTCCCCTCAGTCCTAACAGAGACCTCACTGTCCGCAGCCTGCTTCAGTGACTCAGATTTTAAACCGCTGACTGATTGGTTTATGTATCGGGGCTTCATCTCTTTCTTCAGATTTTTGCTCTTTTAACAAACAGCCATCCCTGTAAAAGCAGTGAAATTTGCCAATTATTGTCTTTCGGCCACATCGCTTTATGGTACGAGAACTGTCAGTGTCAGTCTGAGGAGACTATTGATTTTAATTAGCGAATGCCCACAGGGAGCTGTCTGATGATTGGAGAAGAATAGGATGTCCTCAAAACAATGATAAAAATCACACACACACGCGCGCACGCACGAAGACACCCCCACACACAACTAATTATTAGGTTTAATCAGAGGTGGAATGGCTGTAGGTCCTGTCCAAGGTGTTTAGAGGTGGAAGGAAATGGACAGAGAGAGAGAGAAAGACTGAGAGAAAGGTCTGTTAGCTTTGGTCTTCTATGAATTCATCACATCAATTTCCTTTTGATACAAAATCAAAAGCCAAAAAATAATAGAGACCTACAGGCCTTATGTTATGTTATGTTATGTATGGCTTCAACTTTAACATGTTATGAATGAATTCATTACATTGATTTTAACACATTAAGAATTTTACCATCCATCCATCCATCCATTCATCCATCCATCCATCCATTCATCCATCCATCCATCCATTCATCCATCCATCCATTTTCTTCCGCTTTATCCAAGGTCGGGTCGTGGAGGGAGACCCAGCTTCAGAAGGGAGACCCAGACTTCCTTCTCCCCATCCACTTCTTCCAGCTCTTCTGGGGGAATCCTAAGGAGTTCCCAGGCCAGCTGAGAAACAGAGTCCCTCCAGCGTGTCCTGGGACTTCCCTGGGGCCTCCTTCCTGTGTGACATGCTCAGAACACTTATCCAGGGAGGCGTCCAGGAGGCATCCTGACCAGATGCCTGAGCCACCTCAACTGGCTCCTCTCGACGTGAAGGAGCAGCGACTCTACTCTGAGTCCCTCCCGGATGATTGAGCGTCTCACCCTATCTCTAAGGGAGAGCCCAGTCACCCATTTCGACTGCTTGTATCGGTGACCTCATTCTTTCGGTCATGACCCAAAGCTCATAACCATAGATGAGGGTGGGGTGGAAATGTAAATCAACCAGTACATCAAGAGCTTCGCTTTTTGGCTCAGCTCTCTCTTCAGTACAGCTGCCGCTTCATGGCAGATGCTGCGCCAATCTGAAGGTCACACGATGTTTGGAGACCTGTAGCTTTCAGTAAAAAGTGACTGTTATCTGGTATGATCCTCAGTGTGCTGTGACTTGATGTGACTGTACATTGGTTGAACTGCTGCTGTTTCCTTTAAGTTCTGTGATGTTATGATGCTGGTAAAAACAGTCATAAGGAAGTTTAAAGAACGCACCCTGGTGGCACCTTGTTGAAGCCTCCAAACAGTCTGCGTCTGTATGGGCTGGATGTATAGACCTGTAGAAGACTTAAAGAAGTGTGGATGGTTTAATCAAAACTTTTGGTGATATTTTTATTGTATAGCAATCAGCACAGTCACTGATCAAATAAATGATAGTACAAGTCTGCCTCCATCTTGAAAATTATGCAGGTATTGTTATGTGATTCTTTAAGAAGAGAATTGTAATGTTTGTATCGTGGCCATTTATGCTGAATTTCTGTAAGTCATAAGTTCTGTTATATTTAGTTGTTTCTTTAGGCAGTCAGAATACTTGGAGTTGTCTTTGGTGTGACAATGGGAGGCTTTTTAAAAAATGATTTTTCAAATCTTTGCCCAAAATAAGAGTGAATAGGGAACGTCAGCAAGTCAGGTCAAATTTTAGCTTTGGAGCAACAGTGTTCAAGATAAGTCTTTACAATTTTTTGTAAACTGTTTAATTTTTTATGTTGTTTACTAAACATAAATATGTTCCTTCATTGCTCTTCTCATTTCTCCATCCAAGGAAAAAAACGTGTTGGGATTTGCTTTCCCGTTTTATTTGTTCCTTTCAGCACCAGGAAGTGTGAGTGGTGATAGTGTGTGTAGGTGTAATATCCTCATCCAATCAGAGCAAGGGAAGGAGCGAATCACTTTCGCCACACACTTACTGTTAAATGTCAATTTCACAGAGACAATATTGAGGAGATTAATTCTTGCTCTGACTCACACACACTGATATGCGCCAACTCTCAGACAGGTGAAATGCCAACAAGACACACGTGCACACACACGCACGCACGCCGCAACACTGCAAAGATAGAGTGAATGTTAATGCATGGCCTGAGGAAGGGCGAAACTGAAGGTGACTGAATGCTGTTGGGGCTAATGGAAAGCTAGCCAACCTTAACCCTATCACTCCAAATCACCTGCGCACCAAAAATCTGCTAAATACACTCATCACATATGCCTCCCTGTGCTATAAGTCACAGGGAATATGACCCTGCCTGGTATCCAGCTATCAGACATCCAGCAATGCTTCACTTTCACTTCCTGTTCCAACATCAGGCCCAGGCCCTCAGGGGCCCTCCAGGGCCCCACATAATCATATGAAGTTAATTCTTTTTTTTAAAGAAAAAAAGAATTAACTTCTTTTTTAAGTTAATTCTTAAAAAAGAATTTAAGAATTCAAACAAACAAAATGAGTTTGTTTGTTTATTTGGATCCCCATTAGCCATTACCATGACAATGGCTACTCTTCCTGAGATCCACATCTCAAAAATCATTTATTCCAAATTGTTACACACTTTTAATATAACATCAGTAACATAGCATGCTGATTCAAAAATGTACAATCATAACACTTTATATACTAAAAATAATGAAGCAGGAAAAGCAATTGTTACATTTAAAACATTTTCGTTCCTCTTTTCAGTCCTGTTGCCTGATGGAAGAGTAAAACTATCTTTTATTTAGCCACACTTTGCAATTTTAATATAAGGCATGCTTTAAAAGTTGATTATATAAAACATCTGATATTGCAGATACTACAAACTTTCTCAAAGATCATAAAAGCTAATATTTTTCACAAAAGTATCACCTAATGAAGTTGATGTCTTTTTTGACCAGCCTAAAATAAGCATAATTACTGTAACTGTGACAGTATGACATAATGTTCTTTTGGAGAATGAACAGGTGCAAAGGAGGGGAATTCAAGAGTCTGCGGGGGCACAAGTGGTGTGGGCACCATCATGCTGTGAGGAAGTTGCAACAGGGACTGGAAGTTGTTGAAAGTTGTCCCATCCAGTTGCTCTGTAAAACACTGGATAGAGATAAACACCAGACGGTGCAAGAAGGAATCGAACCAGAGCTACAACAGAATAGCTCAGATCAAAGCACATTTAATTTTGTTAGTGGTCTAGTCAAAGTCTATATATCAATCCATTTGAGAATCATTGGCAAGCCTTAAAAATGTAATGTTTAGAGTTTTAGTTTGTAAAAAAAAATTAAACCATGTATTACTTTCCTTTCACTTCAGAACAATTCACTACTTTGTATTGATCCATCACATAATTAACCAGTTGAAGGAATATGAATACTTTTATAAGGCTCCGTGCATTCCATTAGCAGAGACTAAAATGAACTTTGATATTAGATATCTCCTGATGAAGCTGATGCAGGAAAAGATGAAGATTAGAGCGCAGCGAAGCAGGAGATGAAGAGAGGTGGTGTGAAGAAGGTGGAGGCAGATGATCTGCTGTGGCCAACACTCAAAGAAGCAGCAACAGGAAGTCAGTTTTGTCACCTCTGCTCATCTTTCTACAGTAAATCTACAAAGCTATCTACAGATAATTTAGAAAGTTGAGTGTTTTATGTATAACCAGCTGCAGCTTCAATTGGAGAGTTTGTTTTAAAATAATCTGAAAACTTTCCTTCACTGGTGACCAAGGATAGATCATGAAGTACATTTGTAAACCAAAAGCTAAAGCAATCTCATGACTGATTGTTCTTATGACATTACTCTAAAACACACACACACTCACGCGCGCACACTGTGTCAGCACAGCACATTTCCACTCCCTCTCACGGTCTACCAGGCCTGACTGTGGGCTTGAGAGCTTTGTTCTGAGTGATTGACTGGCTACTGACTGCGTGTCTGTGTGTGTGTGTAGGGGTGTGTGTGCGTGTGTGCGTGGGTGTGTGTGTGTGTGTGTGCGTGCGTGGGGGTGTGTGGGCGTGTGTGTGTGTGAGGTCTGAAGTTGTCAGTCCACCTGACAAACGCACATTTAGAGTACCTGACTGATCCCACAATCCATTATGGAGGCCTTTCTTCTTGGATGAAATGGTTCACAGCATTGACTGTGGTGTTAAGTATGTGTCAGACAGTGGCTAGCCTCAAGTTGCACTGTAAAACACAATAGGTGGAGTTAACTTAAAGAATTTATGCAAACTCGTCTCAAAAAAAAGTTTTCAAAATGTAAAAATGCTAATATGTCTTAAGGTTACACATCTTGACTGACTTGATCATTTTGAGTAAGTTGTAATGACATAATAGTACACAGGTACGGTAAAACCTAATTTAAAAAACATAAAACCTTTATTTAAAAAACACATGCAAGATGTTGCCTCAAAATTTTTAGTTTAATTTAACTGATTGGGTGACATTAACTTGTTAAATGAGCATAATTTAAATTAACTTAATAGATCTTGTAATTAATGTAACATCCAAAGCTTTTTTTTAACAAGAAACTATTTATAGAAAAACAAAACTATGTGATCAGATGTTCTCTGAAAGAGACTCCTTCCTGATGAACTGGACAAACAAATTTTTTAAACAAAATATAAAATCAGGGTTTTATCCTGGTTTTTTAGAACCATGAAACAGTTTCAGTAAATATGAAGTCGAGATTCCATCCAAATGATTTATTTCTGTTAACTATTGGAATGTTTTCATTGAGGAATTCTGTTGAATAATAATTTGTAATAACTTGTGATCTGTCTGCAGAGGGAATTTTATCCTATTGTGCTTTATAGAATTGTATAAGATTAAGTCCAAACTTTGATTAGGTCTCTCCAAACCCTTCCATTTAGCTGTTCAGTGCTTTTGAATTCCAAGGCAGGTTGTTGGTTTGTTGGGTTTCCAACCTACTGCTCTCAAACAACTTGGGTGCATTTTAAAATCTCAATGAAGAAGGCAGAAATTCAGCACTGGCATTCTTCAGACAATATAACTTCTCTCCATACCAGAACCATGCCCATGACATTACAGGCTCTGTTGTTTTAGGAAGTTGTAATGTTGCCAGAACTACAGTATGGAGTCAAGGAACGGAGCAAATAAGATTTCAGGATCCAGCAGAAACTCTGGATCTGCTGGATCCAGGGTTCCAGCTCTTACTCAGGAGAAACTTTGCTCCTGTGTTTAACACACAAAGCAGCAACTCATTAACAGTAACACACACAATGTGTGAGGGTTGTTTCATGAACCACCATTTCCCATCTGTGTAGTGTTTTCTCATTGGACTGGACTGTTTCATTGTCTGTCTCTGCTTTTACAGAATCATCTTCAGTCTAAAGCAGAACTAGAGTTGTAACTCTGAAGGAATGAAGCTATGCTTTCTGCACACTGTGCTAGCATTCAACCCTCTTCAACATAAATTGTTCCGGTGATACACGAAGCGTCAAGGAAAACAAGACCCAGTGAGTTTCCAACCATTTGGCGAGCCGTTGTGATGCTGGACCAGCTGTGGACCAGAGTGGACAGCAGAGGCTGCAGCCTGCAGCTAAATCTGCTCCATATCTTGACGACTGGCCGCAGTCTGAAATCTACAACATTCTGTTGAGCACAGCTCTACTAACCTCAGACAGCCACCTCTGTGGCACCACTATCACTCACTCTGAGTGTGTGTGTGCATGTGCGTGTGTGTGTGAGAGAGCGAGAGAGACCAGACCATGCTGCAGATAACCTGATGTTATTGATGCTCAAGACCACAGAGCCACTGCTATCTACATGTGCTGCATAAAAACAACACACACACATGCACACACACACACTCCATATTAGCAGGCATTAAAGGTATGTTGGGTTTAGTTGGACAGCCTTCCCTCCTGCCTTCTGTTTTTCCCTCTCAGATTTTGGTTTCTCTTCCTTCCTGATGTCACATGTTGCCATTTTTACTCTTCCTGTCCTCCATTCATGTCATCTTCTTCTGAAATCTCCTCATATTATATTTTCCTCTGTTCTCTGCCTTCTTTGATCCTTCCCTTTGGCTCTCCTCCTCCTCCTCTCTCGCGCCTACCCATTTATCTAAATCTGCACTCTCCTTAACCACTTCTTATCAGAAGTGGCGGTCGCTCTCCATCCTAAATGCAGCGCTCCAGATTTTAATTTTCTTTAGATTAATGTCCTCCTCTCCTCTCTTAATGCTTTCAGCCTTCAGCTATCCTGCTCCCCGATGTCTATCAGTGCACACACACACACATGAAGCATCATGCGCTCACACAGAATTTGAACAGCTTAAATACACACATTTGTCTCCAGTGCGCTTCGCCATCTCCACCAAACACACACGGCCACAAAAACAGGCCTGGAAAATGGAATAGAACAATTTCCTCAAATTTCCTGTAAATTAGAAAGCGTTGCCAATCTCTGCTGAGGTTTAAAGAAAACAACTCACCCTGAATTCTTTTCATTACGAGCGAGCTGGTTGAAGCCAATAAAGCTAAGCCAAGCAGAGAAGATCAAATGAGACCAGAGGGACATTCAGCGTGTCGCCTTTAAATAGGCCACTTTTAACGGACCAGCACAAACTCTGAGGAGAGAAGCCTGGCTGAGTGTTACCTTATGTCTGCTTATCCGTTTGCCATGTTTTACATTTTACTGTCAAGTAGTGAGTTTTGAATTTGAATATTTTGGGAATCAAACTTTGTCGAAAGAAAATATCTTTGCTGTAAAAAGTCATCTGAAGGAAGCTAAAAGGTCTATAAAAACAATTATAATAACAATAATTCAACAAAATAAACACATCTGTGAATGACAGCTGCGATCATAAAGGAAAGGCAGGTTGGTTAATCAATCCGTCCTGTGCAGCAGATGAAATCATCACAGATGGATTAACCTGATGTCCGAAAAGGAAACAGAAAATTCTCGCTCAAATTTCACTAGATCAAAAGAAGGAACAGCTAGAGAATAAAATGAATTATTGTGTTTAATAACAAAAAGCAAAAACTATAAAGATATTTGCTAAATAAATAAACATCTAAAGCAATGCAGCTAATGTATTTATCCTGGCTTATTTTATGTTTCGTCACTCGTCAACAGATTGTGACACTCCAGTCATTCCGTACTAATTGTCAAACTTGTGCCAGGAAATGATATTTGCATTTTATCATTCGGCTTTTCCATTTTGTTTTTATTTGTCCATTTTGCAGCAAATGCATTAAACAAAAGTCTCAGTAAAAGTCAACACATCTGAACAAACATCACACCTGTATAATCTCGGTTGTCCCTCCTGAGGCCCCAACAGGGCCTCTCATTCAAGGGTCAAACTTTGCAGCTGTCATCAGCCCTTTTTATGGAAAACTCCGGGTAAAAGGAAGCCGAGTGCAGAAAAGGAGACAAGTACAGATGCAGATTTTTTTTCTAAATCACTTTTGAACTATTTTTTTGTAAAGATAATAGTTAGATAATACTAACTATGTGAGCTCCTACTTTCCCCAGTGGAAATTAGGAGCTCTTTTAAAAGTGATTACACTTTTTAAAAGTGATTACAGGCTGATTTCATTGTCTGATTTGCTATATTACTACATTAAGAAAACAACGTTTCACTGTCCTTATCACTGAGTTTTATAGGAGGAAACCTCACAGGAAATAGTTCAAATAATAATGCAAAACCAACTGTTTAGTGACTAAGGCAGACATTATATGTCAGAATATTTTTGTATAGCAGGCCCAGCAGGTGAAACAGTGTTACTCCACATAGTGGTAGATCTGATTTGTTTGTAAGAAGTAGAGAAGTCTAAAATCTGTTGTCTCCATGGAAGCCAGTCTTCAGTCATGTGATTAGGCACCTCTTGCTGCTCTAACCATGTAAACACATCCACTCACCAGAAGTGTTTCGTTGCTTTTACTGGCTGCCCAATAATGTCCCACTTTACTGCTGATGGTGTGCAGAGACAGTAACAGGAAATGTACGCTTGACTTAGGACAAATTAAAATGACTGATACTCAGACTTAATTTAAATTCCATTTTCATTATACTGTTGTTATTTTATAGGCTTTGAAACAAAAGTGAATGCACTACCTGCTGTTTTTGTGTTGTCAAAGCTTAAAGGTGCAGGTAAATAGTCCTCAGCCCATCATTTTAGTGTGTTGCAAAAAAAAAAAAAAAAAAATGCAGAAATGGGATTGACTGTAATGAGAGATTACTGATATTTTACTAGTGTTATACTGATTCATGGACAAATTATATCTCTATTTTACAAATAAAGCAAATAGTGTAATGTAATTATATTTATCAGTTCTTTTTTTTCAGGGTGTATAGAATAAATGGCACAATGAAGGGCAAATCAATTTATATTAGGGCTGGGACATTAAGAAGTCAACTTTGATTAATTAATAACATCGACTAAAAGAAGTTAAAAATTTTAATTCAATTAATCACACTTCTTTTTTTACATTCAAAAGTTCAGAGCTGAACGTTGTGCTTTCTGGTACACATGGAAAATGTCTTGAGACACTTTACAAAAAAATACTATTTCTATTAAAAATTCACAAACATTCAGATGTCAGACAGGAAATTTCGCAAAATCTCTCAATATTACATGAGTCAATAAACATGGCTGATGAGGAAGAAGCTTAGAGATAGTCTGTGCACTATATGTTGGATGAAGGAGTCAAGACAGCGCGAGTGGAGGCTTTACTACACTGACCTGGAGGTGAGGTGTATTTTTTTTTTCTTCTTTTGTCTCAGGAATTATTATTATATGATATGTATTTTGGATTATATCCCTTGGCCTTCTGATTGGCAACATACCACATCCAACAATCTCACAAACGTAAGAGGATTGGTCTGACAGTGTGTGAACCGGTGTGCAGCCTTATGGGATGAACACACATCCAATACACAGAAGGAATGCCTCCTACGATCATCTTCAGAGCCATCATGATAATCAGAGCATCCGTCAGATCATCAGAAAGTTAAAAGTGCCATAAAAATGTAAACCAGGCAGAACATGATCAGCGTTTTTGCACCATAATCCTTACTACGGATTGTCTTTGGAAATTTAGCTTCATATTGTGTCCTCCCTTTCCCCCCTCCAGCCCATCAGTGATTGAGCTTTTCTTCATTAAATGGGTGAAATAACTTGTAAGTATTTAAGTTGAAGCCATCATAGGAGCTGATAAAATTCTTAAAATTGTTGTTTTTAATTTTATTTTAGCCAGTCTAAAATAAAATTGCTTCACTCATCAGAAACTCTTGAGAACGACTGCTGTATAAATCCTGTTTACTGTAGTGCAGGCAGACATGGCAGCAGTTCAATGTTTTTCACTCAGAACAGCAGAACACACTCTGTCTTGTTTCAGACCATATTGTGTTTCTGACAGCCTGTGTTTGAATCCTCATGTTCTCACACTGAGAAGCTGTACGATTACAGTATGATTAAATCAGGACCAGGCTTTAAAGCTGACGCACTGCAAAACCTCTGGACAGTTGGGAACCCACTGATTTGTAACTGTAGACTTCAGTTGTAATAATCAATAATATTTTCCTTCAGAGAAAATACAATTCATATGGTACTGGGTTATGAATGGAGTTTTTAAAACACTGCACAATCAGTAAAAAGAATATTGTATAGTCCCCCCCAGACCCCTCCCTTTTTTTTTTTTTTTTTACTTTCCCAGGTGTTTGGAATGGAATGAGAATCCTGAAAATATTTCAAAATAATAAAAATGGAGCTTTTGCTTTTAAGTCACTGAACTTGATTTTGATCATTATCTTCCAAAGAAAATTACCAATAATTAGATCTTTTATGCTAAAGTTTGATACTTCAAAAATCAAATCTTTGAATCTCTTTGAATCCCCTGGAGTCCATAGTGCTGCATGCAGATCAGGTTTCCACTGTTGATTGTGTTTATTTATTTAGTTAAACAAGTTAGTAATTAAAAACAAATTCTTGTTTGCAGTAACAACCTGGCGGGAGGGAAGGACAGACAGATGCACACTTTTACACCCACTTCTACAGTAAACAGCAAACATGAGCGACTGTGTTGCATGAGGTCATGTTGAGGAGTCATCACTAGTTTGTTGTTCAGACACTTGAGGACAGAAAGATCCGGATAATCTTCGTCTCACCACCATTTCAGATGTCCATTTTCTTTCTTTCTGTTGAACTTTTCTGAAAGGTGGTTCTTGGTGCCTGACAGCCACCAGCGTGCCCAGGAAGTTGACATTGGTTCAGAACTTCTCAGAGTTTCTCGGTTCCTAAGGGGACAGGCTGGTCAGGATATTTTGTTTCCATTGCCATGTTCTTCTGTGACTCTGAAGGAGAATATATTGTTGGATGAGTATGCCTCCCTGATAAACTTATTCATGTGGCTTGCAGACACAAAAACTGGATAGTGGACGTGGGCGAGTTAAAGGAAAATATTAACATTCCTGTCTGAGTGCATTTCCTTATAAACCATGCCCACAAACTTCTGGCCAGTCACACAACACACTGCACAGAGTTGTGGCAAATCGTTTGACTGGGGCCTGGTTGTCACACGACTAGTCAATGGAAACTAATTTGAACTCTTCAGAGCCTTAATTCTCCACCAAAGATGTCTTCCATCGCCACAGGAGATTCAAAGATTTCTCAAACATGTGTCAAAGAATCAAAGCAACACTCCAGGTGTGTTTTAAATGGAATAACAGTATAACTTTATACTCCCTCTTTAAGCCTTTTGACTTAAAAGCAAAAATGATTTGATACATTCTTAAATTCGTCTATTGCTTTTCTGTCTCTAAATAAACAGTTATAGAGACACGTACATTTCTACATGCATTGAGTTCCCTCTATTTTATAAGCAAGGTAGTTGTTTAGCTCTGACATTTTCGATGTAACCTGCTATATGACTGCCTGCACGTTCAAATAGTCAAATAGTGCTACAATACATTTTGTATTGTAGCATGGTCATGGTCAGGATTTAGCCAGAGCCTCACAGACATGCTGACAGCAGTAGAGACGGGTTTGGAGCAGATCCACCTGTGGTACTCTTCAGTAAGACAATCATTTTGCAACAATGTAACTGTTTAATTACATGTGGGAATAATTATTTCTTAAGAGGTCTGGTAGGAGTGAATGTAGCAGCAATACATTCTAATTAAGGCCAGAGCTGACGAAAAGCAGCAGTAAGATTAGCTGGCAATCACTATTAGTAGAGTCAATTACTACACATTAGTAAGCCAAGGACACACACACGCACGCACGCACACGCACACACGCACCCCCCCCCCCCCCACACACACACACGCACACCCACACACAAGCACACACACCAGTGTTTGGCCATACCCAGCCTCGCTGTGTGCCTCTATCTTACTTTCTGAACACACACACTACAGTTCAGGCCTCTATAATTATTTTAATAGGATTTTCTTTCTATTCAGCTTGAGCTTGTTGCTTTAATAACACCATTACAACCTGAATATAACCTCAATATATTACCGGCCCATATCGCTGTGCAGCCCTCCGCAGCGCTCCGTGTGTGTGTCCGTGTGTGTCCGTGTGTGTTGGGGTTAATAAGCTGCTGTGTGTTTTAGAAGAGGCACTTGGCCTCGCCGCTCTCCATCTTTGTCTTGATGTTGTGCTGCTGGTGAGGGAGAGCGCTGACAGCAGCAGAACGGCCTCAGAGAATAAAGCGGCGCTCATTGTTTTCTATTAGCTAACTCTACGCCGCGCGGCCTCTAACCCCGTCGCCTTAGTTTACATTGAAATGAAATTGGCTGGGGGGTGGGTTGTGAATAAATGTATGTCCGTCACAGAGAAACACACTCCTCCTTTTATCTGGCCTGCATATTAAAGCGGCTCCCACCAGCGCCACTCTTTTCTCCACATTGATGTTTAATTCCCTCAAACACGAGAATTAATTAGCGCAGATCTGCATCTGAAAGGCCGGCATCTGCTGGCCGTGGCCCGTCACAAACACCCAGGGCCACACAGCCACAGTCGAGCCGCAGAGCTGCTGAACTGAATCAGCACTCTGGTAGAATAAAGGCTGTACGGATCCTCCTGTACACATTGATAATAGAGCAAGCTATTACAGAGGGAAGCTCTGATTCTGTGGAAATAAGTTTTTATTCACCTTTTTATACATTTGTGGACACATCATGTTCTGGTCCAGTGGTTGTTTGCTCCTCTTCCTCTGCCTGACCTTTAAGATGTACAGCTGAAACAATTTATTTACATACTCTATAAAAAGACAAAAACAGATACTTCTTACTGTTTGACATTGAGAAAAACTAAACTTTCCCCTGTTTAATGTCAGCTAAGTTAGCTAAAATAATTTATATTTGCTAAATATCAGAGCCATGATTTTTTATGACTTTCTTCAAATTCAAGTTCAAATCTGGCTTCACAGCACAGTCTGGGCTTTCTCCCATTGACTTGGATTCCTCTGGTAGATTTTGTTTTTTTATCTGGCCAATCAGTGAACAGAAGGAGAAGTGGTGAACAATGACACCAAATTTCTACACTGGTTAAGAATTATGGTCTGCCTGTAGTTTTAGAAATGACAGCAGAGGAAGTGAAAGAAGCCAGTCAGAGTTGATCACTCTTCCAAATAGTGAATTAACATTAACAGTCAACTCATTCAGATACACACTTTTCTCGTTGCAGTAGATGATGGTTGTTTCAGCACAGGTAAGCTTCATAGCATCAAATTGACGCATTACATACGTCACAGACAAATGTTAGCAATTGGGCAATCGTTTCTCAGTAGCTGAAAGTCAGACCTTCTGGACAAAAGACTGCTTTTTACCAGACTATTCAAATTCAAGAAGTTTACATGTTTGACATTTAGTATTATTCAATCAGTTAGGTTTAGCTTATTTCAACAACACAATAGTTCAAAGTGCTTTACGTCTTTTATGAAAACATAAAAGACCTCATAAACATATTATTCAGTCAACAGTTGTGAAAACCAATAACAGACATTACATTTTGTCAAGTGTCATCATTAAAATCATCAATACACATCAAACATGTTGGTTAATATTCCATTTATTATCCGTCTCAAGCAACTCTAAGCAGGTGGGGTTTAGTTTTGATTCACAGGAAGTCCGTGTGTTTGGTTAAAATTTACTTTAAAATGTCTGAGTTGGGTCAAATCTCATGACCTAATTGAGCCCTTTTTAAAAGCAAAAGCAAATCATTTCTACCAACATAAACCAAACCAAATCAAATTTTATTTGTGTAGCAAATTTCAGCAACATTTCAAAGTGCTTTATATTATGAAAACACAAAAATCCACAATTGTTACATTTTTCATACGTGAGAAGGTGCGACCTATGCACTTAGTCTATTCGTGAATGTCCTCTATACTAAATATTCCACAGTGAACTGTTCATACTTCAATGAGTCAGACCTACATCAGTGTCTGACCTCACAAATGTGCTTCTGGAAGGAGGCTCAAAAATTTCCATGAGCAACAGAAAAGCCTTTAAAGAAGCTACAAAGCACAAACCAACATCTCATTAACAACATGGTGTGACTTGAGTTCATGTGTCTGTGAAGGCAGACAAGCAAATACTTTTGGCGACTCCAAAACCCTTTTCTCATTTATTTCCACAGACTGAAAAATAATGGACCCCAATGTTATGCTCTGAGTTATTATGACATCACTTCGGTTGTTCCTGACCTGACATAGGTCAGGTCAGGAACATGATCAGCAGACACTGATCATGTTACCATCACCTACCTTTTTCCAGAGCTCCACAACTGGAGGTCAGAAATATTTAAATCACACATTAACCCAACTACTTACAAAATGCCATGTTTGTAACCATGGCAACATTCAGCAATACAGTCATGGACTCAAAACAATCTGCATCAGAAAAAGTTTGCTAGTCCATTGTTATTTTGCTAGAACTTTGGATGGAAACAGGCATCTTTGGTGAATCTCTTCTTTAAACTGACCTGATTGGAAAACATACAGGCAAATAATTATAGTCAGAGCTGATGCCGTACGTTTCCATCCCCGTCGTACACCGAGGGCTGCCACTCTGGCTGCTGTAAATGTACCGGCCTGGCTGTCATTTTGAATCAGAGTTCATCATTAAGTGGCTGCCTGCTTAAATAAAGGTTCCATTAAAGGAGACAAATTAGAGGAAAATGTTTAATGAAAATAGAAAATAATAAAGATATTCAGTGCTGAGTTGTCAGAGTTGATCATCCCCTTTAGCTCCACTTTGATCGTCCTGGTTCATTATTATGGCAATACTCCCCCTATCCCGGCTAAGTCAAAACGCATTATCTACCTGCAATGACATTATCACTGTCTACTTCAATGATATTAACATGTCACTTCAGCTGAGAGGCATGCAGCCAATCCAACGCATGATTGCATCTGGAGGAGACTCCGACAGCCAATCAGCTGTCAGAACTACAGATGTCTCCTTCTCTTAGGTTGATCAGCAGCCAGTCAGTCAGGTTGGCTCTGTACTCAGAGTTGCAGCAACGTCAAAAGTTTTCACACCCTTTCAGCTTGAACTACAAATATCAATTTCTTCTACAGGGACTTTGTGAGGCAAACATTTCTATTCAGTAAAGATTAGCAAAAAATGTATATCTACATGTACAATGCTGGTAGAGACACTAAATGAACAAAATCTTACTGAGTATTTTTTGTCTAGTTTCTACTACTATCTTAATTCGCTTGAAATAAAACAAAACTAACTTACTCCTTACTTACGTTTTTGAGAGTATCAAACAGAATGCAATTGTTGTCTTTGCCAGTATAGTCATCGCTTCTACTTGTTCAGGTCTGTGCATGTAGCCCACCTAGTTGGGTCCGTAGACAAATTTTTACCAAAGGTTTCCATAGAAACCGACCCAAACCTTCTCTCTTAGGCATTAGTTGATTTGATCAAACTGCCGACTTTGCCTGAATTTACATCACAAACACAGTGTTATGTTTCCCCTTAGACCAGAGAAGAGTTAACAGCATATATAAGCCTAGATACTAACCAATTATTTTTGTAAATAGTATGGATACATGAGCGGGAGATTTTCTCCATGTTACTAATACAAATACACTGGGGGCTGCCAGTTTGCCAGTTCTTATGATTGGCAGCTGTTATCCATCACCTTCTTCTTTCCCCATCAGAAGGTTTCTGATAAAATGACAAGCTTGGTTTGCATCCTCATCTGTTTGTGCATCTGTTGAGCTCCCTGTGACTATTTCTAAATAAAAGCAATATTAGTCTGTTTTTGGACAATCATTACAGAAGTTAACGCAGGGATGGGTTGTTTTGAAGTTGGTGAGGGCAGTATGTTCCGCTTTCTGAATAGTGTGACATCACGAGCAAAGGGTCACTAGTCTGTGACCTATATAGAAAAAACTAAAACTAGAGGTACTGAGGTTCAGTTTGTTTGTGCCCCGTCTGTCTGCTTGTGACTTTTTTATTCTTCGCTTCATTTCCTCTAAATGCAGAATTGGAAGAAGATTAATGAGCAAAACAATATTGTATAATTAATTTCAAAGGTAGCATCACAAAATCAGTTAATTTGATCAGAAAAAAAAAATCACAAAAACCATCATGAAATTCTGGACAAACTGATTAAATTATTGACTTATGACCTATGCTGATTCTTCACTAGGCAGTAGTGCGACCACATGACTTATCAATAAATCAAATCTTGTGTTTTTTACATTACAGCTGTAAACAATTAAGGCAGTCTAAATTCTGTTTGCGTTTCCCTTTTTACTCTTCCTGATTTCAGTATCCTGTGGCTCTCATGGTGATCCTTAGTCAGAGCTAATGTAGCAGAGAAAAGTCAAAGCAAACAACAAGAACAACAACAACAACAGTAATAATAATAATAATAACATTCAGGAGGATGGAAAATGATAGGCATTCCAGGTTTAGGCATTTCATTTTCCTGTGTAAGAGGATTCCTTCAAAGAGCTTTTAAACATTGTGAATCAGGCTTTCTGGTAAAATGTACAATTTGTTTTTATGCTGTGAAATCCAAAGTTCAAAAGGTTTAATGCGAACCAAAAGCGGTATATTTTTACTGCTGGATCTCCCAAAGCAAAATATGGATTTTACATCAAAACATGGTCATAAGGCAGACAGAATGAAGTTAAACATCAACAGAAACACAGTTTATAGTCCACACATGCAGCAGAAAAAAACAAAGACAGGCTGTGAAATGCTTAATTCCCTTTTGTTGTTTAATTGAATTCATAAAATGGTGAAATCAGATGCATTCTGAGGAGAACTGTGTGTTCTGACTGTGAAAATGTCCCATTAGCTGCCTGCTGACTTTCATCTCAGCATACTGATGTCTGACTAATGTCAAACTCAGCAGGAGCTGAAATCTGGAAAAGATTAACAAATTGTTGTGAAGGTAGCTCATCCTCAGCGTGTAATACCGTTTGAGGCTAGCATGCCACACATATCCGAAGCGGTTTAGAGAACCGATTTGTGGATTTCACATGTCTGTGGAACATTTCATTTTGGTGATCGGGGTGTGGGGGGAGGGGAACGTCACAAATATGATCAAATGTCATCAAATAGAATTTCAGGACAGACTAATCCTTCATTTCTACACCTTCAGGTTCATTCATTTTCAGCACAACATGATGAAGTTATACCTCCATTAAGTTCCCCTTAATGTCTGACAGTAAAACAGAGGGAACTTTTCCTGTTTTAACACAATGACATTTTTTATTTGAACAGTGAGAAGGTGGATTTTTCATTGCTTTCTTTCATGTCAGAAGTTTGTATACACTAAAACTGGAATTATACTAATTGAAAAAAAATACTAATTTCAACGCAGTTAATCACATTTTTATTTTTTTTTTAACATATGGAACCTTTGTATTCCCATGTTTCTGGTAGTACACCCATAAATAGGACGCACAAGCAGCATCTGCAAATGATGGAGACAGTGAAGCTACTTCTCTTGCTGCTGAGGGTTCATTTCTGTTTCAGAAACAGCTCTGATTGGACACTAATGCTGAAAAAACATAAACGAACTGTTTCCACAAACACATTTTTCAACTGTCTCTACTGATTAACAAGCCATTTATAGACTCCACAACTAGCTTTCCAACAGTCCCTGAATGTTTCTCAGAGCAGTGAGGTCAGCATGCTGCTGGCAGGTCTCTGTGTTACAGACTGGCTGCAGGTCTGACAACAAACAACACCTGAATGCTGTCAATATTTTTTATTTTTTTATTTTTTTATTAGGTTTGTGGTAAATGAAAATAATCCAGCCCTGTTCTGACACTTGACAATCTGATTTCTGTTTTGTTTTACTTTCCTTCTCCGTGGCTGTGTTCTGACCGACTGGAGGGAGAATAGAAAGAAATCAGCCATGATATGATGCGGAGAAGTGTGGACCTCCATGAGTTCAAGTGTTTTGACTGTGTCATTGTGTTTTGGTTCATGGCTGATGGTGGGACACAGATGGAGCCTTGTCTGTTACTCCAGTCTATCATAGTGAGGAAACAGCTGAATCAGAGTGAAAGCTGACAACTCACCAATCTGTCTCCTCTCCGCTCTTACCTGAGGTCAAGGGTCATTAGTGAGCTGAAATGAGCTTCCTCTATAGCAGTTTCCATGCTCAGCCACAGAGACAGGATGAGGGGGCTCAGAGTGAAGCTGCTGTTCCTCTTCGTAGAAAGGATCCCTCTGGGTGCTGGAGACATTGGATCAGGATGGACATTTCCCTGGAGAGGTTTCCTGGGTCCATCTGTCTGGGAGGAGACCCTGGAGCAGAACTGTGTCACCTGTGAACCTCTGGAGATCCTCCACAAGTAGCTGGAAAGTGTCACCAGTGACCTGTTCCCTCCACAACCTCTCAGATGGACGGATGGAATCTCATTTATTTTTCTACACAAATTAACAAAAACGTAGGAATCAGATTAAAAGCTCCCACATCATCTGAATCCAAACAGTTAATACAGGATCACCTGATAACACAGCTCCCACTTCAGTATATGTCACCCCCCGACTTGCTCCCTGCTTTCTATATTTCACTTTTACAAAATATTGATAAAGAGCCACACTGTTCTGTAGACAGCCTCCTCCATAGACAACCATGTTACAGTTTCCATCCAGTTTTTATCCATTTTCTATCAGTCTTATTACTCTGGTAGTTAGATAAATGTTCCTCCAATTGATAGTAGGAGTGGACTAGTTGAAGAGAAATATCAACACTGCATCTCTGCACAAAACACAGAAACAAACATCTGACCAATCACACAACACTTCACACAGAGTTCCATTGAAATAGTCTGGCCTGGACCTGATGGAGTTCAGCAGCATGGTTCTCTGTGAACAAAATGATGCAATTTTCATCACACGTCTATGTCAACGAGAACTGATCATTGTACTTCAGATGAAGAATGTATGAATCTTCATTTTGTTTTGTAAAACTTGTAAAAATGAAGAAGTAAAGGCCTTTTCCTCTGGTTTGCAGTACTAACAAAAATACTCAGATTTTCTTTTCAGTTGAAATATTGTCAGAACAATTGTTGAGCTAAAGACATTGTGAGGTTTTTTTGAATATACTAAAAAATATTAATTGAAAAATCTTGCTTAATTGAAACTTTACTGAGAATGAAAACACATGGAGCTAATGAATACATTTATTTTTTTAAAAGAACTGCTGTTGTTCAGCATTTACCATAAAGTCTGATGTTGTGAAGCTGAATTTTAGCTGAATGCAGCTTAATGCAGCACACCAGCATGGCAAGCATGACGAGTCCAGAGTGGTTTTGCAGGAAGCCCAGTTCACTCAAGTGTTCAAATGAACAGTCAGAGAGAAGATAATAAAGGAAGAAATGAAAGGAAGTTTCCACTGTGGCCACGGCTGCATCTGGTTAGGGAATATCTGGATGGGGGTACGATACCAGTGCTTTAGGTAATAGACTTAGCCCTGATATGCTATTTCAGTTAATCGTCTAATCCAGTCTCTTGCCTGATCTTGCCAGGTTATAGCCCCATCCCTGCCACAGCCTATTCACAGAGATAATAAACGAGCATGGTGATGGGCTGTATATCCCTCCTTAGCCTGATAAGACACCAGCAGGGAAATGAAATTCTGCTTTTGCAGAAACATTATGATTTATGGATTGGGAGCACACCACCGGTGGCCTGCACTGTGTTCACGAGTGCTCCTATCTGCGTGTGTGTGTGTGTAAGCTAAGACGAATGTGCACATATTTTGAGCATGTGTGAAATGGAAAGCAATAGTGTCCATTGTTTGGGTGAGTGTAAAATAAGGGAGTTCATTTTACACAGCACTGCTTTCCACTATCTGACCATGAATGGACTTGATTCCCACTGGATCATAATAATACAGAAAGCTTTATTGATTAGAAAAACACACGATGAATCTGCTTTTAACTGACGTAGTAGTATTATAATAATAATGCTTCAAAAATAGTAATAGTAACAATGCCAGTTGATGGATTTCTCTGAAAATTGATAAGTAGAGAATCAGTGGGATTATCTCAGAGGTTGGGAAGCTTCTTCCTAAAACCTCAGCCAAAAAACCAAAAAAAAACAATACATGGAAATTAATTTATGACATAATTTTTCATAGCCATTTAATACAGTTTAGAAGCAGGAAGCCTAATTGTGGTATCTACAGAGAATTTAGAACATTTGTTAGTGTTGTGGGAAATGTTGGCTCTGGTTCATTGGTGGTGAAACAACAGAAGGAGAATCCAGGCTGAGGAACAGTTTATTCCTTCAGCCGTCAGACTGCTGAACTCAAGCTGCACCAAATGCAGCTTCTCCTCAGTTTATTTATACACATTCACATAACTACACATATCTCTTAAATTTCTTAATTGTTCATCTGTTTATTTATTTATTTTATCGTGTTATTTATCTGATTATATTTTTGGTGTAGTGGATTTCTTTTTCTGGGACTTAAGTACTAATTTTGTACCACAAACTATCTAGGTGGTATGACAATAAAAAATCCTTCATTCTTGAAATGAATTCTTGAAAATTCATTTCAAGAATTCTTGAAAGCAGCTGCAGAACAAAAAAACTCCAGCAGCATTAGCAAGACATTTTTAGCTCTTCATTTCTTAGTAGTTGATGTGTGTGTGCGTGGGTGTGTGTGTGTGCGGGGGTGTGCGTGTGTGTGTGTGTGCATTCAACGTTGTAGAAGTGAGGCCAGTGCCACTCAATTGATCTCAGGGTCAGACCACTTGACCTCTGACCTCTCCGGGTCTCTCCTGGCCTCTGGTGGCTCGGCCCTCGGTGTGGATGTGGGGCAGCCTGTGGTTGCTCTATAAACTACTGATGACACATTTAATAGTGATGTGACCCAGGGTCAAAGGTCACATTTTGGAGGAATAAAACTGTTGTTTCAAGTTAACTGAGGGTTAATTCTACGTCATTTATCAGAAGTTGTTTGTTGAATCTTTGTGGGAACATAAGTAAATATTTTACATAACAATGTTTAGTATAAACTGAGAGACACAGAGTCATATTTAATATTTAAATATTTAATAGATTGGAATACATGTCCCGATGAGTCTCGTTTGTCAGGTTAAGTTTTTTTTTTAAAAAAACAACCTTGATGCAGATATTAAACATACATTTAATTAATGTCATACTTCTGTTTATGAAAACTGTTTTTAATTGTTCTAATGTAATATTCTAATTTTAAATGTCATGTTTTTATTATGTGTAAACATAAACTAATTATAATTAACAAAAATAAAGGCTTTCAAACATCAATCTGTGTTTAATTAATCTGTATAACGTGTTTGATGTGGTGATAAAGTTTATGGAATAAATTAACTTTTAATATTCTAATGTATTGACCGGTTCTGTAGAATATCAGCTTTTAAACTGTAACTGTGAACCTACATGAGCAATCCTGCTGTTCATAATCTAAACAGAAATTGAGATAAAAAAAACCCAGAAAACGTTATTGTTTCAATGTCGTAGTCGTGTAATTATTATTTATATGTCAATTATTGTCAGAAATTAGTTCAGTAGTGTTTGTTAAATATCAGTAAAGGGTTTTATATTTATATTCTGTAGTGTGTAAGGTTTCTTACTTTCTTCAGTGATATTTAAACTATTCTTACAAGGAGAATAATAATATAAAAAAAAAAAAAAAAAATTAATAATAATAATAATAATATCAGTTTGTGTCTGAAAAGTTTCTACATTTTTTGATCTGTTTTTACGTCTCCTTATAAAATCAGACACACCTGTGTGTGATGTTTGGGACTTTCCTCCTACAGTCACCTCCTCATTACTGCTCATGTTGAGCTGCTGAACCGCTCACTCTACTCCACCTCTCCCATTCTGCACCTCCTTCCTCCATCCTTTCTTTCCTCTCCCTCCTCTTTACATTTGTCTTGGCTCTCTTTCCACTCTCTGCTGCATCCCGCCTTCTCACATCACCTCCCTCCTCTCTCTCTCTCTCTCTCTCTGCCTCGCTCCTCATCTCTGTCGCTGTTGGCAGCCTATTTAAATGCTCCATTGGAGAAGGATTAAGGTTTATGCAAGGTCAGTGTGGGATGTGATAATTATAATCACAGCTTTTTGCCTGGCCAATGACGGCCATTTGTTATTCTCAGCTCAGTGGCTTCAGAAGCCCCTGGGGGGAGCTGGTGGGAGGTGTTGACAAGAGGCTGGCTGATTTACTGGGCCTCCTCCTCCTTCTCCTCCTCCTGCTATTCCTCCTCTTCTTTCAACACAGACTTGGCTTTAGGCTCTGCATGCCCCTGCTCTCTTCGTCCTTTTCCTCCTCATCCATCTCTTATCGCTCATGCTTTTCTATTGGAAGACCCAATTCAGCGTCTTCTTTCTTCCCTGTACACAACTTTACTCCAGAGCCAGCTGCGTTGTCCCCTCAACGGGACATGTTGAGGGGACATGTTGTCTGACATTCAGGCTGCAGATGGATCCAACTCCGAGGACAACAAGAAAGCTTAAATATGAAAGCAGGTACAGCAAAGTGAAGCAGTAAAAAGCTGCTTTCCCATTAACCATAAAGTTGTGTAACTTAAAATTACATAACTAAGTTTGTTCAATGGAGAAATGCCATGTCATTTTTCGATAAAAAGTTTTTACACTAGAATGAGGTGGCTTTTCAGCCATATTGAGACAGGTATTTTGCAAAGCTGCAATGGAAACACTTTTTTCTGTATGTGATCAACAACAGGATGTTACTACTGATGGAAACGTCAAAGAAGACAACAGGAAGTGGAAGTAGGATGACGATTTGTTTTTGTTTTATTGGACAACCTGCAGCTGGCTCCACCAGAGAGGTCTCACAGCATTACAGTTCATAAAAAGTTGTGTCATTAGAAAATGTTGAACCTACAATGGAATCTCGCCATTGCAATGGAACCTGAATTGGAACCTGCATTTCATTGCAGGTTCCACTGGAGATAGGCAGTGGATAGGCACAAAAACCCCCACCAGCAACCCCACTAGGAATAAACGTGTAAAATTATGATTGGATGAAAGGGTTGGATGAAAGGGTTGGATGGATGGATGGATGGATGGATGGATGGATGGATGGATGGATGGATGGATGGATGGATGGATGGATGGATGGAACATGTTGAATCCATAACTCCTCTGTATAAAATGGCCGACTACGACTTTTCCAAAAAACTGCATAGGTAGCCTCTCCAACTACGCTACAGGTTAGACCCTAACCCAGCATCTCCTCTAATTGGCTGATAGATGATAGTGTTAGAACCATGGCTGAATTATGAATACTGTACATCTCATGTGACTTTTTACACATGAGATGTAAAACGTTCTGTACATAACAATGTAATTATTATGTATCACGTGAAATTTATTCACGTGATAAATTTGTAATAATATATCATCTTCATAGAAAGAACCTTCTCTTCTTCTGAATCAGTCAGCATTTACTAGCTCACATTTTTGTCCAGACCATCTCTTTAATGTTTAATCTCAGTTTAACCTTTATAAATAGGGCAGCACCATCATAATGGAGCTGTGAGCAGCAGAGTGTTGGTCAGCCTCCAGGGACCTGTCCCTTCCAGCCTCAGTCTCTCACCGTCTGGTGGGAGCGGCCAGGCTTCCAACAGAACAAATCCAGACTACCCACTGGGAACACACCAATACACTTGTCCTTGCTCAGTTTGTAAGCTCATGTTTCCAAAGGAAAAGGGCTCAACGGGTCACTGCACTTTGTCACCTTCAGGTTCACTTGGTGGTTTTGCCGTTCTAACCCACCGAGGGCCTCTATCAGCTCACTGTTTGAGCTCTTCATGTTCAGAATGTGCTGCAGAGCTAGCCAAGCCTCCATCCATCATCCTTCCAGTCAACCAGCACTGGCAGCCATGTTTGACTGGTCAGAGCAGCTGCTGGGAATAGATTGGTAGATTTGTCCGGCTCTCTCCCACACATGCACATAAACCAGGGGACGAGTCTGAGTCAGGGATCAGAGCTTTTTAGCTTATGTTAGAACACAAACTAACCACAGCAGGAAACGGAGGAGAGGGCCTGGGATCAGAGGAGGATTTGGGTGAATGGCTTCTTTAAAGTCCCAGGACTGCAGCTCAGCTGTCAGTCTCTGTCAGTAACCATGGCGATAGCACTACTTCAGAAATGGGGCTGAGAGGACGAGGTGGACATCTGCATCCCTGCAAAATACATGAAGCATCGAAGAGGAGGCAGAGAAGCAATGATTGTTTCTAACAATGTTTTTGATAAAATTTAGACATAAAAATGAGTTTTTTAGTAGTGGTATAACAATGTGTCTGTTTATATTTTTGTGTCCAGGGCCCAGCATTGTTCGAGCGAAGTCGAACTGTCGATGTGCGATCACGTGGTTGTGGGACATTTGTTTTTGCTCACACCCTTCAAGATCCACAAGACACACAGTGCTGAGCCCTCAGAGGTCCCTCCCACATGGCGTTTTGTTGTGTGTGTGATTGCTGTGTTTCCTGTGGACAGGAAACACAGCGATCCGATCTGTCCTATACCCGCTGGTCAGCGAGGAAGCTGAGGAAAGTAAATTGATCGAAAAATTAAAAATACAAGCCTTCACTTAGCAATGACCACCAAAGACTGGTGAGAAAATAAGCATCTCTCATCTCTGTACCTGACCCTACAGACAATGAACCGGCCAACAGATGACTGCAGCCCGAATGGATCCAGAGAGTGTGGCAAAACTGGGCCATAATGCAAATGAGACCAGGCCAGGCCTGGGCCCTGCAGTATGAAACAGCCTAAAATAGTAAATGGTAGCTTTTCTAAAGTAGTAAAAAAAACAAGAATTACTTTTTTCCCCATTTTTTTCCTCTCCTCTTTAATTGTCTCCGTCTGTGTTCGACAGAGCCTTTTTGAAGGACAGGGTCCCTCATTAGGCATTCACACCCAGGGCTCCCTCCAATTGGTCTGCCTAAAGAATTTGAAGGCAATGCAATTGTGTAATTTGCACACAAAGTGGTCGGGATTGATCCAAAATAAACCTCTCAACTTTAAATGTGGGTGTGAGGAGAGGGAGGGCGTATAATTGCATCATTTAGTGAATTGATTGGCTGAGAGTCGATGGAAGGGAATCAGGAAGCAGCAGATAAACGGTGACAGCAGTGCCTTTTAGAGCGGGGGACCCATCGATGCAGAGACACACACAACCTGAGATGCAGAAACACACAAGGAGGGGTTAGGAGCAAGGATATCCACGCAAACATAAACCGAGAAAGCACGCGCCGAGATAAAGTGGGCCACAAACAGACGCGAGAATGACCCACACACAGCGTCAGATTAGACAACACAAAGAGAGCCCGGGTCCACATCACACACTCAGTGCTGCAGGGCCGAACAATGGAAGACAGAATTAGAGGTTACAATAGATTTCATTAAGCCAAACTAGACTTAACGAGACAATCGATATGTCATAATTAAAGCGAGGAGGCTGAGAGCGACTTAGACTCTAAATGATGACTGCTCTTATTAAGATGGAGCAGATAGAGAAAGGCTGTGTGACAATAGAGCTCTATAACTACCTACCAGCACCGGCCTTTGTGTTCACACTGGCCTTTCACCAAGACGGAGCGATAGCGGTGGAGGAGAGCGGCCGGGAGGGAACAGGAGGAACATGGCTTTCAGTTGGCTGCAGACGGAGAAAAGAAGAAGTGATCTGGGATGATGTGAATGATGATGCTTCGTCTTTGTTGAACGTCTTATTCCTTCTTACTTGATTTTTGGCAGAGCTTTGGTAGTGCATATCTGTCCTTCCTGTGTAGATCACTAAAAACCAACAGAGCAGACCCTGATCACACCAGATCTGTTCAGCAGCTTTAGGGTTAAACATACACTGAGCACAGTTATGATAGTTTAGGAGTTTTCATTTGATTTTATTTAGACTTTTTGTTTGTCTGTTTTAGTTAGTTTTAATTCGTTTTTGGAGTTGGTTTGCTAGTTTTTATTAGTTGCTACTTGCTAAATATTGTTTAGTTTCAGTTAGTGTTATAGCAATAGTTTTTGTTTTTTCATACTTTGGATAATTTCTAGGTGCAAAATTTAGAGTAGTGTATTTTGATCATGTATCTGTTGATTTTAAAAAATGGTTTCAATTATTGCTGAACAATAACTGATTCATTTTATTTCAGCTTTTAAGAGCCCATCAAAAAATCCAGGAGGATTATGGAGCATTGTAATTTGACCACGGCTCAGGTTAACTGCTTGTGCGAGAACAAAAAACAAATAATCTCACATCAGTAACGTCACCCATTTTTAGCTTCTGACATCCTCCAGCTCTGTCTTGATACTTGTTGTAACCTCAGCGTGAGTCAGGTCCACGTCTTCTCAGATCAAAAGGATAACCAATAGAGTCATAAACAATAAAATGAAGGGTATTCTATTTCTATGTTTTAGTTAGTTTTATAAACCCACAATATGGTTTTATTTAGTTGTAGTTTTCTTCCCATTAATTACAGTTTTTATTCTTTTTTTCGTTTTCTCAATTTCAATTTTTGTTATTTTGTGCATAAAAACCTTGATAATGAGTCTACAAGGCGCTTTCCTAAGAATACTTCTGTGTTCTAGTTGCTTATAAAATCTTTCTCAAGGTTTATACTGTCTGTAAATTACATTTTGTAACAATGTTCTGACATTAATGCAGGTTTGACCATAGAAGCAGTGAGTGATGGAACCACAGTGTGTCAGAAAAGAATCCTGTCTCCACCTCAACATCCATCCTACAGCATCCAACATCCTACAGCTCCATGAGAAGCAAAGTTGTCTAACGGGATCAACATGAGAGGTGATGTCGTTCCCTCGAAATTAATTTCCTGCTGACCTTGGTGATGTGACATTCACTTCTCCTCCACCAGCCAAGAGATGGAAGAAATTGGTACATGTGAAATTTTGATCTTGTAGACCTGGACATCCAAAAACTTTTGGGCTTTCTGTCACCAGACCAAAATCTGTTTTCTGTTTCTAAATAGTTGCACAGCTTGGCCTGAAGTTTTCAGTCTGTTGAATGTTATTGTTGAGGGTATGGAGACTAAATCAGGCCTAAAAAATCCAAACTGGCCTGGCCTGGATCCATAGGGATTGTTTCCAAACCCAAACCCCTGCTTAAGTAAGCAGTGTAACGTCACCCATTTTTAGCTTCTGACATCCTCCAGCTCCGTCTTGATACTTGTAACCTCAGGGTGAGCCAGGTTCAAGTCTTCTCAGATGTTTGACAGAAGCGATCCTCTCTCTACTGCTGCTCAAACAGAGTAGTCACAGTCTGACTACTTACTTTATTTCATCAAGTTAATCTATCTTCTCTATTTACGCTACTATTGTAGAATAAGACAACTCTATATGGTCCATACATGTTTGGTTCTCTCTGCTGTATGTATTGCAGGCTTATTAAAGGGCCTATGGGATCAGATTCAGCTGAGGCTTGGGTCATAAATCTAAACTCTAGCAGGGTATCCAGATTTATTATTATCTGCGAAGTGTTCCAGATGTGTTATTATTGCAAAATATTACACAATGTGTGCTCAAATGAACAGAACTTTCAGCAGTATTTACCTGACTTCCACATGTCCTCCCAATGTTGCCTGTTCAGGTTGGCTGTTGCTTGCCTCTGATGGTGAGGAACAAACCTTTAGAGAGGAATCTCAGGGAGAGAGATGAGATGGGGGTTAATTAGGTCAAGCACAGGTCAAAGAGTTAAACCTTCAAGCTGAATGCTACATCAGTGTACACACACTCATCTGGACTTTCTCCCTCTACTGCCTTGATCCTCAGATGCAATAGCTTTCATCATTAGCATCATCTTCAAAGCTCCTGTAGGTAACTTTTATATGCACATTTCACTGGTGCAAAAATCTTTCCTGAGACAATATTTCAGTCTTTCAGAGCATTGATATGAACACACTTCAACTGTTTTAGAGACGCTGAGAAGATTCTTGTTACAACAACCTGCTGTCCTTTTAAATTGAAACATTCATACACAGTTAAGTCTGAAATTGAAATTCGCTTATAAAAGTATTGAGACCTATGCTGATGTGTAAAAAAAGTTTTACTTATCTCCGTTAAATACATTTGATTTTCAATTTTAATTAAACATAATAAACATAAAACACAGAGCTGCATTTCATTTGCTCTAATACACAGTATATTACAGGAGGCATGAAAACCCAGCTGACGACAGCACATTCAGAACCTCTGCACTCCCATTTGATCCAATCAGATCGGTTTCACCCATCACTGACTGCACCATGAATGCCAATCAGAGAACTGAAGAGAGAAGGGGTTCAATTGTCCCAGTGCAGCAGGTCAGCCTGCAGAAGGCATGACTGGATGAAGTCGCCTGAGGTGGTACATTGAAACCCACTGAATGCAACCAAATGTTCATACAAGAGTCTGTCATCTTCCAGCACTGTCTCTTTTATCCTCACAGCAGCAAAGAATGGACTAATTAAACCAACATGAAAGGAGGAATGTAAGCTACAATACGTTTCTTTACATTTCATTAGCATGTGAGCAGGAATCAGAGGGAGAGGCAGAGCATGTGACTGATGGATGACAGACCAAATCTCTATCCAAAACAAATGCATCCAAAACCTGCACGTGTCAAACTCAAGGCCCCTGGGCCAAATCTGGCCCGCCGTATCTTTTACGTGGCCTCGATTCTAGACTAAACACTAAGTGTGCTTAAATATTATGCTGTCCATCAAATCAATGCAGTTTTTATCTGTTTACTGCCAAGTTATATCAATCAGTCTCTACTGTTTCTTGAGAACTGTCATGGAAATTCACACAACATCATCATGTTCTTGCAGTTTTTTGCGCAAATATATAATTGGAGTGTTTTTGCAGATTTTTCTCAATAATTGTCAAAAACTTTCATTTCTTGTACTAATCAGCTCCTTCAGCTTTAAGTGATGTCAGATTATAATCCGTGATCTGTTCATTGAGTAATAAAAAGTCGCATTTACAGTCATAAATAGGTGCAAATATTTCCAAATGAGTGCTCATTTGAGTAATCAAAGTATTACTTTGACTTTTATTTTAAAAGTCACAAAAAATCACAAAATGCTGCAGGGACTGAAAAGATGTTCAATAATGCCATTTAATGTTAAGAATTTATTGATATTTTATCAGTTTGTGAACAGGTTTTATCAATACATTCTGGCACAACTGGCCCTTTAAGAGCATTCATGATCTCAATTTGGTGCAAAAAGAAAAAGAGTTTGACATCCCTGTCTGACAGTGTGTCAGACATTTGTTCTATGCGAGTCACTCCGCAATATCTCTCTAAGCAAAATAAACCTCAGTGAATATTTTACACTTGTTTTTATGTTGGCTGTCAGCAACAAAAGCTAAACCTTATATGGATCCTTGGCAAATAAAAGGTATAGATTTCACTGCAGAGTTCAGGTTATGGGATTGTTTTTTTCTTTGTGTGTGTTTTTAAAGGATGCTGGTCCATTTCTGAGGGTTGAGTGATTTGGCTGATCTGGAAACACCGTCAACAATAAACTGACATTGTTCTCCCGTATCTCCATCTCTCTATCCCTCTGTCTCAACTTCCATCTCTTTCGGGCAACTATCGTTTCTGAATTATATTTTATGGCTCATTAAGCATCTATAGCGAAGGAGCAGCGGCGCAGAGGAAGATGGGGATAAGGACGATTGATGAAAAGAGCAGAGAATTGCAGAGAATTACAGAGCGCATTCATGGAGGTGAAAAGCTCCTGCTGAAAACAGAAAGTATTTACACTAATGAAAAGATGTGTTTAATTAGCACCAATTATGTCCACACATACGGCACATGGCACGGGCTGGCATCTGCTTAATGTAGATTTAATATGTCTAATACAGTCTTATACAAGAAGAACTCTTCACAGAGATTTGATTATTCCATTTAATACATCATTTCAAGTAAACCAGCTGGCCTGGAGCAGCTAATAAGATATTTGTTTTACCCTGATATGAGGGGAATTTTTTATCGAAAGCTTAGCAATTTATTTATTTATTTTTGTTAGAGAATAGAACATATCAAACATCATGCGTGAGATGTTTACTGACGCCTGTAAATAAAAAGTCTTAAATTTTAATGAGCTCGCAATCTGTTGCAAAACTTCACAAATGGTTTTAATGACTGAACTACATCTGTTTAACTGAGATGAGATTCAATAAAATTCAGATATAGAGTTTCTAGATATGCGTACATACTCAAAATGCCTTGGAGCTGTACCTACACCAAAAGATGCTTTAAAGTATCAACTCAGGTATCTAGTTCAAGTACACACCAGAATTGTGGAGTTTTATTATTATTTTTTTGGTTTTAAAATAAGTTTGAAAGTAAAGTAACTTTTTCTATCTACTTCATATTAGTACAGTACATTGTGTTAATCCTTCACGTACTTTGGTTTTCCTGTTTCAGGTGGTTGTTCTGTGGAAGACTCACCTCTGACCCCTCTTAAGTGGTCTCTCTGAGGGAAGAAGTCTGGTGACTCATGGCCCGTCCTTCCTCTCCTCCATATGGTGCAGGAGTCCTGTCATCTTTGGAGAAAAGAACCCACTACTGATCCGCTAGCTCTTAGCGAATCATCACAGATCATTATAGATTCACATATCTATAATTTAATCCAAGTATGAACTAACAGGAATAGTGAGCGATAGTGGGGTGTCGATGAGCCAGATGGGTTACATGAACAGGCCACTCATCCATTGTTCGTTTCTAGCTGTGTGCAAAATTTTATGGATTGTTCAATAATAGTGGAGAAAAGAAAAGATCTTTGATTTCTTATTGACATCTATGCTGTGCTGTCCCACTGCATTGAACTCTAAGGAAACTGGTTTGATTGATAAGCAACAACAAGATGTTGGTGTTAGCACTTATCGTTTGTTTTGGTTTATAATATGCTGAAAGGACTTTAGACAAAGGTTTTTTTCAAAGCAACAATGAATTCATAGAATTTTACTAACGGCGATTTTTATGCACCAACTATTTAACTTGTGACCTTCTGACATGTCCTTTTCTTATTTTATACTTGTAAAAAGGATTTAAAAAATGTTTTAAAAAAATAGTAGTTATAATTACTAGTGATTAGTACAAACATATATTAATAATAGCAAATTGTATCTGGTCTATGCTGGATATTTCAGAAAAAATATACATACAATTTCAGTACAATGATGTTTAAAGGAAGTTTCCTGTACACATCCCCATGGTGAATACAGCCATAACATTCCTGTTGTTCCGATTTTAACTGTTCAATATCTGGAAGAGAGACCAACACAGACCGAACAGTTTCCTTCATTTCCTCCTCTGCCATTGCTAAAACTACAGGCAAACTACAAGTCAAAAACAGTGCAGAAAATCAATAACATCTTTCACAATTTATACTTCTGTTCACTGACTGACCAGGATAAAATGCGTCCTGAGAAATTGAGCTTAATTGGAGAAATCCCAGATGGAGATTTGAAGGAAGATGAGAAGCTAGTTCATTGAATGAAATGAAATGAAATGATTGTTATTGTTAACAATAACAATCTGTCATGAAGCGGTGTATGGAAGTGGTGAGGCAGAGGCTAGGAGACCCAGGTATGAGTGAAGTGATACTTTAATGGTGCAAAATAATCCAAATAAGTCCACAGTTCAGGCAGCACAGCTGAGCGGAAGCCAGGGCTCACACTGGTAGCAACAGAACATCAGAAGGACAGCACACGACAATGAGACGGCAAACAACGGCAAGGACCCGACGAGGAACAAAGGACACAGGTGGGGTTAAATACACAGAGGGTAATCAAGGGAACAAGACACACCTGGGAAACAATCAAGGGGAAGACAGGACACCGAGGAGACTCAGGGACACAGAAAACTCAAATAAACACACAGAAAAACACGGAACATGACACAATCATGTTATTGTTAACAATAACAACCATGTTATTGTTAACTGAAACAATAACATGATTGTTATTGTTTATCTTTTCAGTTTGAATTTTAAACTTATTCAGTGATGTGATGTTACAATCACTGTTGTTCCTTGTTTTTCATTATTTCAGATGTTAGTGTAAAACATAAAGTGACATACAGTCAGAAGGAGGGTCCGGTCATGACTTGTGAAGATGTCCAGGCCTGCTCCTGCCAGCTGCCTCCCCGTCCCAACGTTCCCTTTTCCCGTTTGAATCTTCCTCTTCCATAGGTCCTTCCAGCCACAAGGTCACAGTGTGTTTTTAATTGTGGTGCCCCTCCGTCCCCGCAGCCCCCAACGCCACCAGCCCCCCACAGCCCAAATGATGAACGACTGCACCTTGTAAAAAGGGCCTTCTCCAATAAACAAGCTTATCTCTCCTCTCTCTCTCTGGCTGCTGCCGGTGAATAATGAGCTCTGGGTATCACTGTTAATCACTATAATTGTTAATGTTAAGAGGGGGCCGCTTGCTAGTTACCCAACGCCCAACGCCTTTATTGATTTCATTTTTTTACATTAAAACCCTGCATGCCTTTGTCAGAACGGTGGGTCACAGCAGCGGCGTCGCCCCCCCTACCCTAACCGCCCCTCCAACCCTGGAGAGAAGCTAATTAGTTATTTAGCGGCCTGTGTGTGTGACGGTGTGTATGTGGGGCAGAGAAGAGCTAAAGCCTGTTATCAGTAGCCTGATAAAGGGAATTGGTTGTCCCACAGTAGCTGTGAGAGGCTATGGCTGATATCAGCATGGCTATTATAGAGAGGACACACACACACACACGGCCCCGCACATCTACACACTGGTGGACACATAGGCATGTAAATACATTCCAGATCATAAACAGTCATATTTTGATATGAGTTTATGGATTGTTCAATCCATAAACACATTTTTGTTTGCTGTTTGTTTCACACTAACTGTCGATCTGCTGCGTGAGTTTTTAATGTTCAGCTAAATGTCCAAACTTCCTCAGAAACCCGACTGAAACAAGAACAGCTGAAGCCCTCAAGAGAAAAAGGGAAACTTTTTGCTTTGCAGGACATGATTGTTATTGTTTATCTTTTCAATATATTTATTAGTCATAGATAGGAAATCAAACATGAAGTTATTATTGCAAGTACCTGAGCTTCCCACATGAACATATACAGCTCTTAAATGATCGCCTAAAATGATAATTTTCTCTTATTTTACTTTTTATAGATATATGTTGAAGTAAAATGAACATTGTTGTTTTATTCTATGAACTACTGCCAACATGTCTCTGAAATTCGAAGCAGAAGTTTAGTATTAATTTGGAGAAAGTGAGAAATGGTCAAAATAATGAAAAGAATAAAGTGCTTTCAGACCTCAAATAATGCAAAGAAAATAAGTTTATATTCATTTAGAAACAACAATACTAATGTTTGGAATCAGGAAGAGTTCAGGAATCAGTATTTGGTGGAATAAGCAGGAGGCTTTCAATGAGCTTCACTGCAGTGGATATTCATTTTTTCTAGAGCTGTACATACATATATATAACCCATGCTTAAGCTGTACCGATAAGATGAAAGTTAACTGAATATATATGAATATACACACACACACACACGCCTGCGCGCACACACACACACACACACACACACACACACATATATATATATATGCTTTCAGACCTCAAATAAAGAGGTCCTTTAAAGAGCATATCTATCTATCTATCTATCTATCTATCTATCTATCTATCTATCTATCTATCTATCTATCTATCTATCTATCTATCT
>CAEGAD010007592.1:0-65749 GCA_903067055.1 Poeciliopsis paucimaculata | reverse complement strand
TTGTGCAGAGTGAGAACTCTTGTGGTAGAGGAGATCATCGGTGATGATGAGGTGCGGAGCGGTAAACTATCGTTACTATAATTTTACGGCTATAATCTTAGTACCGTGGAGATCTGACTTTAAATGGACGAAGCGAAATAAAGTGAAATACTTCAACAGCGCGTCCTGCTGTTTTGGGTTAGAGTGGCTAACCGCCATTGCTAACTCCTTCTCCAACCGCTCACCGCACCGTCACAACCACACAGCACAATAGAACCTGATCGAACCATTATACCTGGGATTTCTGTGGGCTAATGTGTCTCGGGTTTTGAAAATGGGCAGACAGCTCTAAGATCGTGTAGTGAGCGCTGGGCACTAAAGAAAAGAGGAAGGGAGGGTCAGTGGAAGCACCGGAGTTGAGCCTTTTTTCATTCAGTGTCAAAAACAGAAAGAAAAAAAGGCCGGAAGAAACGATAAAGCCGATAATTGAAATGAAGTCGATAGTTTTAATTTATCGTTCGATTAATTGATTTACTACTGAGTAATCATGCTTTTACAAATACTCTGGGTGCTCATCACTTTGTTTTTCTGTTCTTCATTTCTCACAGTAACCAACAGATTCCCATCTCTAAGGATCTTAGCAAATGTCAGATCTCCAAACTTTTTTAATTCTCTCGACTGCCATAAGTTGTGATGGAGGCGGTGGTGAGGTAGACGCGGTGGACCCAGGTTGAGGTAAGAGAATGATGATTTAATGTAGAAAATACACAAAATGTCCACAATTCCAGGAGCTGAAGGCTAATGCTCACAACTGGTAGCAACTGGTTACGGAATGGACAGACTGGTACAAACATGCGATCACAAACGACAAGGACCCGACGAGGAACAAAGGACACAGGTGGGGTTAAATACACAGAGGGTAATCACGGAAACGAGACACACCTGGGAGCAATCAAGGATTGACAGGACAACACGGAGACTCAGACACAGAAAACTCAAACACAGAGAAAAACTCAAATCACAACAGTACCCCCCTTCAACCCCTAGGGCGGGGGGTGGTGGGTACAAAATGTTTTTTGGGATTTTTGCCCAAAAAAACAAAAATCAGCCCAAACATAACAAGGGCGGGAGGAGGAGTGCTGGACGGGGGCCAGAGTACAAAACAACCCAACAGGGTGGCCGGAGGCACAGGAATGGGCCAAGAGTCCAGAAACAAAAAACAACAGAAAACAACCTGTACTGTTATTACTACGTGTTAGATACTCTGTGTGTGTTAACGCAGTTTAACAGCAAGCCAAACTCAATTTTCATGAGCCAGGAAGCTGAGCATCTTGCTCCTTTATTACCGTCTTCTTACAATTTGTTACAATTGTGTGGGAAGCTTAATGAAAGCCTTGAGTGAAACTATAAACAGAAACAGAAAATAAAATATACATTAGCTCTAAATGCACAGAATGAACTTCTCGTATCAGAAAACACATTAGAATTTAACCTTTGTTGTTAAGAAACGGTCACCTTAGCGATTGTTACTATGCAACAAAAATATTGGGACGTGGCTAATTAGTAGAATAAACACATTTGGAAACTAAATAAACTGATGAAACATATAACGCCAAACCAAACACAAATTGAACTTACAGCCATTGCTTTCGGAGGTATTGGAAAACATTGACGACACAGGAGGTGAAGTTGGTAGTTAATAGGCAGGCTGTCTGTCAGCAAATGTATTCCTGCCACTGGAAGTCAGCACCACTGGCAGTGTACTGTTACCCACAATGCACTGCTACCTCAAAATTCGCCTTCAAAATAAAATACAGATAAATCAACATTGTAGAAATTTCCTCTTTCAAACTAAATTATTAAGACATATTTCTAACTTCTAGCTCTAGGCAGAAGACAACCCAACCACTGTGGGCGGAGACGTAGGAGGTGGACCATAGTGGGAGGTCTGGTGGACGACCGCGGTGCCGAAGGTGAAACCCACGGGGAAGGTCCGGTGGACGTTTGCGACGCAGGAGTTTGAAGAATGGCCAGACCACTGGAGGTGAATCTGGGGGGCGACGGTAGTGCTCTGGGGTCTATGGGAGGTGACGGTGGAACTCTAAGAGATATGGGAGAGACCTAGGAAGCGGGGACTTGGGAGAGATACTAGGAGGTGGGCACTTGGGAACGCTAGAAGGAGGTGAGTCAGGAAAAATACTAGGGGGTGACGAGGGAACACTGGTGTGACAGAATGGACATGAGAAATAATTAAACCCCCTCACAGTTTTTTTTTTTTACTTTATTTAAGGACTGTAGACTGTACTCTTAAGCTGCACTTCTCCTCAACTGAGATGCATTAAACTGCAGTTCAGCGGTTCGCCACCAGTTGGCACATTGAGCACGGTGAACTACTTCTGACTCAGCGAGCCAACGGCAATTTAGTGCAGTAACGACTGGTCGGCGCTCTTGTTTGTTAACAGTGTTCATCGAATAAAAGAACCTGTGAAAATAACTCTGACTAATCATTAAGTGTGCAACATTGGGACCACTAGGGGAATGCAACTCGGAGGGGACTCTAGGAAGCTCGCAGGACGAAATAGGAAGGGTTCTAGAGGGACATAGGGAAGACACCCACTAATTTGGGCCGAATGCTCACTTATAAGGCCTGGAGTGGGAGAAGCTGGGACCGGAGGCGGCACCGGCCTCGGAGACGCTGGAGGCCCGCAAGCTGGAGTTACCGCCGGTGTTATGCCGAGAAACGCATGGACTGAAATCTGACCGAAGAGGAAACTTTTAAAGATATTCGTAACATTATCACGTTTCTTTACCATGTAAGCCCTAAAACTGTGGGGTTTTATTTCGCAGATTAATTGAAATAAATACGGTTTTTACTTGTTTATTGCGACATATGAAGGTTTTTCAGTCAGTGTCTGATGAACATGTTCTTCGCAGCTGGTTTGAAATTCCACAATTTTTCCTTTAACACCATAATAGCTTAAAACATAGGCCCATTATGTAGAATATTTTATATCATTATATAGTCTATTAATGTACGGGGGATGCATTTTAATTTCTGAGCCTGCTAATATTTGCATCCCGTGTTTATTGTCCTGTCGATATAAAACTAAGAGCGGTAACTCAGAGAACAAGTGTCATTACGTAGAAAAGGAGAAATCCTTCTTAACTCTTTATTTCTTCAAGTTAGCAGGGGATAAATTTTTTGGCAATATGGATTTGTACCTGCCAAAATTTGCATCCCCTCTCTACTTCTCACAAATAGTATCCAATTGAAATAAAACTCATACCAGTATTTCATACAACTACTCTGGTTATGTATTAAATCTTTATAATAATTAGGAAATATGAAAATATTCAGAATTTTCAGCAATCCTACATTAAGCTTGTTGAGAATAAATAATTGTGTTTTCCTCTGTCTCTTTTAGCTATTTGCTTGCTTGTATATCCAAAGAGCTTACACAAGCACACACATAGAGCACAAAGCTAAGGTTAAAGGAAATGACACACTAGAGAATGACCTTTTTTGGGCGTAGCTTAGACAGAGGCAAACAAAGAGAACTAGAAACTGTTAGATGCCATTTTGCTCTGTTAGCCCCTGAGGATAGCATGAACAAATGGACCAGCGCTGTAGTTTTGTTGTAATAAATGAAATTCATAAATTCAACTCTTCTTCAACCTCATCAAGAATCTAAATTGAGACAGAAAAATTCTCCACAAGCTGCAGACTTTACAATTTACTTATTCACACAAAACCAACCAACCAGCTTCAGTAACATGATGAAAGTCTGCTTTTTTTCTTCTGAGTACTTTCACAGGAAACCAGCCATACACATGACATGATCACTCAGAGACAGCAACAGCTGAAGAACTCACCACTGATGTATTGGAGTCACCCCAGCCTAACTCACATCAACAGGTGTTTGGTGCCACACAACTGCTATTAACAAAACTGTCTGCACAATATGTTGGAAAAGAGGAGACAGACATATAACAATGCATTTCATTGCAGCTTTTTCTCCCTATTTTTATGCTAATGATTAAATAAATACAATTTATTTATATAGCACCTATCACAGACATTAAAATTACGAAGTGCTTCACGAAGGCAGACAAAAACTGTTAGATGCCAGTTTTTGCCAGCACAGGGAGAAGTTTGCATATTCTCCCTGTGCATGCCTTTGTTCTCTCTGGGTACTCAGACTTCCTCCCACCATCCAAATTTTAATATTTTTATAAAAATATAAAAATGTACATTAAAAATAGCAGTCTAATTAAAAGCTTTTCAGAATGTCTTTATACTGACATACTGACAGAGTCCATTGACTCTTTTTAAAGAGTCATTGGAATTCATTCATGCATTGCAGGACAGCAATAGAAAGTTCCAGAGTTTTTGTGCTTAGGTTATTCAAAATCATTTATATTCGTAGACAATATAATAGAACAATTGAATGCTAATTGTGCTTTTGAGTTTTTCTCAAAAGCACAAACCCATGTTTATTTTATTTTCAATAAAATAGTGCAACTATGTATTGTTGTTTTATGGTCATGAAAAGCAAAAAGTAAGTTATCGTGCCCCATTGACATGTGTCAATGTGAGGGCTACAAACTGAACACTCTACCATCAGTTAAGCATGGTACTAGTGTCTCCATCACACACACACAGTATGCTCCTTCTATCATAATAACTTTGCATTGATTTCTGTTCATTTAAACTGAACATAAAACAAAACTTCCCAATAATTTTTTTATTATCTCTATGAGCTCAAAAACTACTTTATGATTAAATTACTATACTGTTTTAACATGGTTGAAAAATATTTATACTTGTGAGCAAATATTTATGACATTAACAGTGTTTTCACATGTAGAAATGTGCCGGCTTTTGCAAATGTGTCTCCTCAACTTATATGTTTCATGATCCCATAAGTATTCTTATATACATTTGAATACAGCATTTGACAGATGGTCAACTTTCAGTTTCCTGTTTAAAGCTAAGTGTAACGATAAAAGATAAAAATGTATGAACACAAAACATATTACATGGGCTGCACAGTGGTGCAGTTGATAGCACTGTTACCCTAGGTTCGATTCCAGGCCTGAGCTCTTTCTGCATGGAGTTTGCATATTCTCCCTGTGCATGCCTTTGTTCTCTCCGGGTACTCAGACTTCCTCCCACCATCCAAAAACATGACTGTTAAGTTAATTGGTTTCTCTAAATTCTCCCTAAGTGTGAGTGTGTGTAGTTGATTGGTTTCAGGTTGATTGGTTTCTCTAATCTACTGAGGTGTGGGTCATGATTGTTGCCTGTCTTTGCCTGTTTTGCCCTGCAACAGACTGGCGACCTGGAACAAAAGGGTTCACCGCTGGTGATAGTAACCAGCATCCCTTTTGACCTAATTAACGATGTGCCACAATGTGTCAATTTACTGACATATGTGAGGGTTGGTATTCAGGTAACATGGAATGTTACCTGAATATTGTGATATTCATCACAATATTTTTAAAGCAACACTAGAGACCAATTAGGTTTTTTGGAGGGGGTTTCTAAAAATCAGTTCAGTGACCGATGTAAACTTTCCTTTAGGGTTAGGGTTTCTCTAGAGTCCTGCTAATGACCTCATTATTTGACTCAGGTGTGTTGGCGTAAAAACACATCTAAAAGTTTCAGGACACTGGACTTTGAAACATGGAGTTGCCCAGCCCTGATGTATAGTACATACATGTAGTACATATGTGACAACCCGGAATGGGTTTTCTTTAAAATTTTGAAAGAAAGTCAAGGATGTTAAATCTATTTTCAGTTTGTAATGAATGGTAGAAACCAACAACAGGGTTGCTCCAGGACAGTTGAATTGTAACAGCACACAGGTACCTAATACTGCAAGGAGGAAACAAAATTAAAAAGTTCTACAAAAATTTTATGGGAGAGCCAGACAAGTCAAATATAAAAAAACATTTCCTTATTTTAATTTGCAACATTCTAAAACAGAAGATGTTAAAACGTAATTTATTAGTACAGTTTTTAACCATAAAGTCGGCTGAAGTAAAAGAAAATATTTTCTAGTATAAGGGGAGATTGAGGCTTACCAATGGGGACAAGGGGGAACATCTAGTGAAGGAAAAGGGATCACCCAAGACACTACACTGTGTTTGTGCTCATTACACAAACACAGCATACAAGACAAAAGATGCTCCAACAAAATAAACACACAAGACTTGACACCGCCACCAGGGGTCACCACTGCCACCACATGGAGCCTCAGTCTCTGACAGAAATATACATAAACAGTCTGAATAAAACAGTGGCATCACAACAACAAATGCAATGCAGCAGTAGAGAATGAAGATCGTCAGCAGCACTAAGTTCCTCGGGTGCACATAACACCGCCTTATATCCATCATATATCACTTCCCTGGTGAAGAAGGCACAGCAGCGCCTGCACTTTCTGTGACAGATGACAAGTGTTACCCTCCCACCTCCCATCCTCTCCACCTTCTACAGAGGAACCATTGAGAGCCTGCTGACCAACCGCATCCCCATCTGGTCTGGGAACTGCAAGGCCTCAGAATGGAAGTCCCTGTGAAGAGAGGATCATTGGGTCTCCACTCCCCCCTATCTAGAACATTGCACACAGATGCTGCTTAGCCAGAGCAAATCAGATCCTCTCCGATTACACCCATCCTCTCCATGGTCTGTTCATCCAGTTGACATCTGGCAGGAGATTCCACATAATCTGCTGTAGAATAGCCAGACTAAGGGTGTATTCAGACTGGATATTCCGGTAGACTCGGTTGGATTGGGGACTAGAATTGTGACATTTGTTAAATTTTTCAGAACTGTATTTCGTATTCATGCTGCACTGAGTCAAATGAATAAAACTAACTGAAAAACCTGGTTCCCCCTGTCGCCTGTGGTGGCGCTGCACCAAGAACTACTGAAGGAATCGGGCACAAAAACCTCTGAAGACAGAGCGCAAGTACTTTTCTGTAAACAAAAATAGAGCTGTGTGGAGTTTTAGTAGTTTTAAGATATCTATTTTGTCTGTGGTTCATGTACCAAACAACTTTCAATGATGGACTCGGGAAGAGGGGAAGATGAGTCACTATACAACTCATTCTTTGAGTTGTATAGTGGATTCTGTGAAGTACTGTATATTGAATGAGCTGATGATTCGGTTTTTTGTCATATACGAGATATTATTGCAAATTTTACTCCAGGTTTCACAGTCTTCACTCCATGTCTGACCATGGGACATTTTGTTCGCTAATGGAGGAAACAGACGTTTATTTTGGTTGTATTTACCCAGAATGCCCTGCGCCGTAGTCTATTTCTGGCTTTTGGAAGGGTCTCAAGACAGGTTGCATTCAGAAAGGTTTTCTACCGTTTTAGAGTTCACTTCAACTGGACCAAGACCTAGGTTTTCAGGCGGATCAGAGTTTGGTTTTTAAGTCTGTTTTGGAATTCAAATTTGCATTCAGATCTCCCCAAAGACTCAAAATTCCTAGACAAACGGATTAGAGTCTGATTCAAGACTCTAATCCTGGGTTGGTCTGAATACACCCTAAGAAATAGTTATCTCCCATTGGCCATCAAATTGGTCAACACCAAAATACCCCCACTAAAACTGTTTGAAAATGCTAAGTTACGTATGTATTTATTTATATGTTTATAGACAAATTGATTTTTCTGTGTGGTGACATTATGTTGCCAATTTCACTGTCTTTGTGCAACAACAATAAAATAAGTGTGTATTTTCCACATGTTATTATTACATCAAAAACAAACAGAATGAAATAAGATTATAATCAAGTCAAAGTTACTTCAAAGTATGCATTCTTACATTATTTAATTGACTTTTTTGTGCACTTTACAAAATTATATATTCTTACATGAAGCACCTTTCGACAAGGTAATTTCACTTGGACTAAACATAGATGGAAATAGAATGAAATCATATCCATAATATGATTTAATCACATGATATGATGTCATCACTGACTCCCGCATGACTAAGCATGTCAGTGATGATTGACTCATCCATTGACTGAATTAGGTGTAGCTATATTTGTCTTCTACATTGAAATCAGGGTTTTTGTTCAAAGTCATTTTTGGATTACAGAAAAAGTACAGTATTTTTTTTCTTTTCTAATTTCATCCGTGTGTAAGTGGGCCTTAAGAGAGACAAATGACTCATCCTTATGAATTAGTAATTTGTTGTTCGTTTGTTGAATAGTTTTTAATTACTAAATCGTAAATTTCAACTCAACAGACTGTGGAAGATATGGGAAAGATAAGCAAGAGAAAGCCTGAGCTTTCTCTTTTGTGACGTCACGTGAGTGATTCGCTCAGTGTGAGAACAGCGCTGCAAACTTCCAGGGCTGCGGCTTGGAGCTGATGTGCATCGCCTTTATTTAGCTGCTGGGTAGATCGCGATCATTTACACAAGCTCGAGGATAAATAAGCCCGGACTTTAACGGTAAGTTGAAAGTTTTTCTCTAAAGTTTGGACGTGCTTGTATGTGAAATCTCTCTTGGACAAGACGGTTTGCGACTAATTGTGAAACAACAATTGTGACATTGCGGAAGAAAAAAATCTTAAGAATACAAATTAGTACGTACATTTCCGGAACTAACTAGACTCAAAGATGTTTTGTTCAACTCTCTCTGTTGCTGTCATATTCAGGCTAGTGAGATAAATACCCCTGCTTTTCCTCTTGTAGACATACTGCTCTATCTATCTATCTATCTATCTATAGTATCTATCTATCTGTCTGTCTGTCTGTCTGTCTGTCTGTATTTAATGTATATATGACAATCATATAAAATCTATTTTATTTTCCATTGAAATGTGTTCAATGAGTACATTTTTCCAATGTGTCACACTGATGGCGATCCTTGTTTTTCAGTTTATAAGAATTGCTTTCTTAGCAATGGTTAAAGCTATGAGTAGTTCTTTAGTATTTGGAACATATTTAATGAAGTTGGTGGAGTCTCCCGATAAACAAAGAGAAAGATGATAATGGGCTGAAACAGCCAAACCTACTGAATGTAGACCTATGCTTGGTAGTTTGCCAGATGAGCTCAAATCTGCTTAAGAAGGATGTTCCAGATTATTAAGCAGGCCACAAGTTTCAAGCAGTATGGGAAAGAGAAAGGATCTCTCTGTTGAAGAAAGAGAGACAACAGGCTCAAATCGTGGCACTGGCAGCTATCGCAGCATTTCCGGTGACAGCTGCCTTACATGCCATGGGCTCCAGTGACCTGTTCAGGCTCAGCAGCACAGGGTGCCAGACCAGCCAGTGGCCTACCGCAACCTGGCACGGGGTGCCGCGATGAGCTGCAGCTTAGTAATAGCAACTTCTTTCTTTTTTAATGTATGCCAGGGCTTTTGTGTCTGGCTGAAAATTTATTACTTTATTTTGAACAAAAGAAACAAAACGAAAAAAAAACCCAAACGCATACATCCGTCACTTATTCGGTGACATATACCGCAGCTTCTGTGTCAGATTGAATATGAATGAATTTATTTAAAAAAATAAAATAAAAAGAAACACCGTTTTCTTTAGTATTTTCCTCACAAAAGTACTGCATTTCCTTTTAATTGGATACAGTTAAATGTCAGTTTAAAATTTCTAATATATTCACATTTAAAGAGTTATATATTCTTAACTCTTTGGTGCAAAAACACTGATTGAAAATTTATTTATTTACTACGGAAGTGTATTGCTATCACAAAGGAAAAAAATTAGAGCGCTATCACATTATAAAGTGATAGTTATATTGTACAAACATGATAATGTATTCCATATTATCATACGACAACATAATCATGATATTGCACAAATTTTTATGGATTCTGTGTTTTCCTTTTTCCCTTTTATTTGCTTACTGATTACATGATTGTAAGCTGCAGCTTACAATCATGCTTGTGTGTGACTGTCGCCAGTCATTCGTAAACTGTCTGAAACTGATTAGACTACCCTTTGGGACCGCGAAGAAGTAAAGCTAAACTTGCACTACAATCTTTGCCTCTCTTGGTTACATCCATAAGGTTTGCTAAGAGTGGCCCAGCACTGGACGGTGAATGTAATCTGTGTTTGTTCAATCTTTATGACATGTATGGCTTGTAACATTTCATGATTTTCGGCATTAAAGCCAGTTTTTACACTTAACCAAATCTAATTGATTAATTGTAAAAACACGTAAGCAAGAGTTTTTACACTTGGTTAAGTGTACACTTGGGTTTTCGTCGCGTCCCATAAACTTGTTAACAGACATGGGTGATGCACAGAGATAAAAATGATTGAACTACAACAGAACGTAATAGTATGCGCACTCTGAGCAGGATCCTAGATTAAATGGGAATGGACAGAAGAAAACGTCAGTCTGACTCTCTAGATGCATCGGCGTTTCTTTACTGACCATCTAGAACGAAGCTCAAATTGGTTGTAGCTTCTGATTCGGGAATTGGCTGTAGGGCGATTATTACGGAATGAAAGTTTCTTCAATCATAACAAAGGCACAGATTTACTGAACACTTCAGTAAATCTGAACATTTCAATCATAATTACTGATTTCAATCATAATGCAAAGCAGCATCAGTATCTCTCAATATTTTAGACCAAGCATGAACATGACCAACTCCTGTCATTATGCCTGCACTACAAGCATAATACCGCCACCTTCTGAATATGAAATTATCACATCTACACAATAATATTATGATGTTTGTAAAATATGAATATTACATTTATATAGTACATGATCATGTTTGTCCAACATAATTATTACATTATATTGTGATAGCACTCAATTTTGTAATAGCAATAAAATTCCGTAGTAAATAAATAAATTTTTAATCAGTTTTTTTGTTCCAAAGAGTTAAGAATATATAAACATGTTTTCACCAAAGCTCTTTAAATGTGAATATATTAGAAATTTTAAGTTGACATTTGTAACTGTATCCAAAATAGACCAGGACATATTTGCTTATTGCGAGGGAATGCAACAATTAAGAGGAAACGTAAAATAAATTTTGGACCCCTACCAATTTGCATACCGCCAGAACAGGAGCACAGAGGATGCCGTTTCCATAGCGCTGCACAACACTTGGATAAACACTTGGATATCGAAAACAACTTTGCTAGGATGCTGTTCATAGATTTCAGTTTGGCATTTAATACAGTTATCCCCTCAAAACTCTTCACAAAACTTGTTGATTTAGGCATTAGTCCCCTCGTGCAACTGGTTACTGGAATTCCTGATCAGTTGACTCCAACATGTCTGGCTGGATAACCACCGCTCATCTACCATCACCGGGGTACCACAAGGCTGTGTGATGAGTTCTTTCCTCTGCTCCCTTCTCACCCCTGACTGCAAACCTGTCTATGGTTCCAATACCATCATCAAGTTTGCAGACAACACCACAGTGATTAGCCTCTTCAAAAACAACGATGAGACTGCCCACTGGGAGGCGGTGGATTGTCTGGCTGAGTGACTGGTGCGACACCAACAACCTGGTGCTCTGCTGAAAAGACTAAGGAGCTCATTGTGGACTTCAGGAGGACTACTGACCCACATTCACCTATTCACATCCAGGGGATGGTGTGGAGCGTCCACATCTCAGAGTATCTCACCTGAACAACCAGCTGCTCCAAGCTGGTCAAGAAGACTCACCAGCGCCTCTTCTTTCTGAGAACTCTGAGGAAGAACCAACTGTCCTCAGACATCCTGGTGAACTTTTACCACTGCACCATTGAGATTATCCTGACCAACGTCCTCTGGTACAGGACCTGCTCTGCCTCGGACCGGAAGACTTAGACTTGTACTTTATTGATCCCTTGGGAAGACTCCCTCAGGAAATTGAAGTTACCAGTAGCTTACAGAAAATAGTAGCACACAGTGAACAGAGTACTAAAAACACAGATTAAATACAAAGGTACACACTAAATGTGAGTAGCCAAACCCTAAATTAAGCAAAAAATAAGCAAGGAATAAGAATATAAATACAGCACACTAGGAAATATAAGAATTTGACGGATAAATCGACCAGTGATATGGTATTGCACTATGTGGTTTGGCCAGATAAATATGTGGTTCACATTTGCAGAAAAATACAGGGGATCACTACTCCTTCTTCCCTCTGTCTTACGTCACCCCCCGCCCCCAATGAGGAGTTGTACAGTCTGAAGGCATGGGGGACAAAGGAGTTCTTAAATCTATTGGTCCGACACTTGGGAAGCAGCAGTCTGTCACTGAACAGGCTCCTCTGACCGCTGATGACAGCGTGTAGAGGGTGACTGCTATCATCCATAATGTCCAGAAGTTTGTTCAGTGTCCTCGCCTCTGCCACCATCAACAGAGAGTCCAGCTTCATGCCAACCACAGAGCCGGCACGCCTAATCAGTTTATCCAGTCTGGACGTGTCCTTCTTGGATATGCTGCCTCCCCAGCACACCACGGTGTAGAAGAGGACACTGGCAATCACAGTCTGGTAGAACATCCACAGCAGTTTGCTGCAGATGTTAAAGGACCGCAGTCTCCTCAGGAAGTACATGCTACTCTGCACCTTCCCGTACAGGTGGCCGATGTGTTTTGACCAATCCAGTTTACTGTCCAGCCACAGCCCAAGGTACTTGTAGGAGTCCACAACCTCAACCTCAGTTCCCTCCAGTACGACTGGTCTCGGCTTTGGTCTGGACCTCCCAAAGTCTATAACCAGCTCCTTCGTCTTAGAGGTATTGAGTTTCAGATGGTTTGTATGGCACCAGACAGCGATACTCCTCCTCTCTGTCGTCCCTGATACATCCGACTATGGCTGTGTCATCAGCATACTTCTGTATGTGACACAGCTCCGAGTTGTAGTGAAAGTCAGAGGAGTACAGGGAGAAGAGAAAAGGGGCCAGCACTGTGCCCTGGGGGGCTCCCGTGCTGCTGACCACAGTGTCCGACACGGTGTCCTTCAGCCTGACATACTGCGGCCTGTTGGTGAGGTAACTACGGATCCAAGTTACCAGGTGCGGGTCCACTCCCATGCTGTTTAGTTTGTCCTGGAGCAGAAGGGGCTGGATTGTATTGAAGGCACTGGAGAAGTCCAAAAAAAGGATCCTCACCGTGCCGCTGCCCTTATCCAGGTGGGAGTGGGCCGGGTGCAGCAGGTAGAGGATGGCATCCTCCACACCAACATCAGACTGGTAGGCGAATTGCAGGAGGTCCTGGGCATTTTCCAATTTATCAGCGGTGGTCATTTTAAAGATTTCCAGAGCCCACTTTGCTTTGTGAATAAATGGATGGATGGAGCGGGCAAGGTGAGAGGACTGGAGGATTTTGTTGACATTGTTGATGAATTAAGTTTTTATGTTTTGAAGAGGCAAGAACATGACAAAGAAATCATTCATTCCTAATAGTGTGTTTTAATATTTAAGCACCAAATCTAATGAAATCATCTCTTCCGTTGACAGGTTTTTGATTTTTCAGAAGATGTTCCTTTGTTCTTCTGAAGACTTCTGGGTCCTTCTAAAATACATTGTGAGGCAACACCAGAAATACAGTGATTCCAACAAGTGATTCTGAAGAATGAAAGTTTTATTGCATTTGATCTGACACTGTGATATTAAACAGGTGAAACAACAAAACACCTTAGTTCAGAGATAAGCTGAATCGGACTTAAGCCATATTAATAAAGGATCTTTGCATGCTTTGGCTAACTAATGATTTTGGCATTTTGGCTTTCAACAAAGAAAAAATACTACAAGATGAAAACATGTTTCTTTAAGTGTCCTCGGAACAAAACAGAAAGATTACATTAAAAAAATTTGCAAAGTTTCAGTGTTTTTATGTATTATTTAAGACTTTATCCAGGACACAGATTATAACTACCACAATTATGGTTTTCGGCTGCCTCCGTAGGCATGCTGTGACTCATGTACGTTGGGTCTCCAATATTTTACTGCAATTTTTGTTCGTCTTTGTCAGACTTCTGTTAGGGAGTTCCAATCCAATGTCAATGTCAAATTTATTTATAAAGCACTTTTAAACCAATTAAAGCTGCACCAATGTGCTGTACAGAAGTCTGTAAATACATTATTTCTAATAAAAGACACCAATCATGAATTAACTTACAACAACCACAATCAATTACAATGATTTAAATGCCATATAATAAAATAAATAAGTCCAGACACAAGAAAGTTAGATTAAGTTAATCCAGAATAACTTCAAAGAATACAAAGCTTGACAGTCAACAATGAACCCACAGAACTACACATTATGATAAAATAAACAGACAACACTGGGGACCAGGGAAAGATACCCCCAAAAAAGTAATAGTGGTGTAAGCAGGATGATCTGACAAGGCTCAGTGTAGTCTAGGGTTATTTATGCAGGGAAGCGTGATGACTGGATAAACTGAGATGATTAGCAAATAAATCAAATTTGTGATTGGAGCAGGAAATGTTGGTACTGAAGGGTATGACTTCGGCTCAACAGTAGGAAAAATGAAACTCTCTCCTAAATGACGACCATCCTGTCATCTCGTAATGTAGAAGTGCTTTTGTGGAGATACTCAAACCATCACCGGATCTGTACAGGATGGCCTACTGTTCCAACCACTGCACAGGAGATGCAAAAGTCACCACTGACCTGGACAATCACCTTTACCCGAATGATTTCATTTTAGCTCGGCGTTTCATACCATCGTTTCCCATAAACACTATCACCAGTCTCTGAATTGCACATTTTCTGACTTAGAAATCTGAGTCACAGTTGGAAGAAATATCTCCAACATCATTTTGAGAACTGGGGTCTCTCAAGGTTGTGTGTTCGGTTTGGTGCCATTCATTATGTTAATATGACAAGGACACGTGTTCATACTCATGTGGAGAAGACAATGCAACCACCAGTCAGGAGGAGGTAAGGAAATGGTTACAATGTACGGAAAAAAATAAAAAGTCTTGCAGCTGAAAGTCGTTTAAAAGCCCTAAATGTCCAGAGCTGGAAGTAACACTAAGACACATGCAAGCATCCAGAGATCCCAACCTGAGCAGACATGCATGTAATGCGGAAGCTTAGAACAAAAAAGAGAAAAATTATTCCTACAGAGGATGGTGAGGGGAGCTGAGAAGGTCTTGATGTTCCTTCTCTCTGTCCTGAGCCACTACATTAAAAATATAAGTTGAAGTCATTCTAACCTTCGGGTGGGGAATCATTCTGGTGAGTCAACCCGGAGAATAAGTTCATTTCTCCTCACAACCAATTGGAACAAACACTCAGAGTAAAACTTCCGACAAAACCTCTGCACATGGCCTCCTCGGTTCCGACCGTGAGCAAGACCGATGACGGAAGCGGCCATCCTTTGACGTCTCCTGCTGCTGCTGATGGGGCTCGCGTCCCCCTCCTCCCTCCTGCAAACTGGATACATCCAGGTGTATAAAAACGGGGGCAGAACCGACGGCGAACAGACGGACAGAGGCAGACGGGATCAGCAGTTTGGAGCTACAAGCAGCTGTTTAGGATCAAGAGAAGAAGAACCGACGATCGCAACTTTCCGCAAATGTAAGATTTTTATTTATTTTTTTATTTTTTTATTTCTAGGCTTCTTGTTGAATTTGGATGAGGTTTTCTAAGTAGTAACTTGTCGAGTATAACTTCAAATACAATGCTCTTTATGGAGTTAGCAGAATCTCGACATTAACCCATTTGCCTGCTTTCCTGTCAGACGAGCTTCGCTGTTGCCGGTGCCGTGCGTAATTGCGCACTGATTTTTGGATTATTTCTAATTTCTTTATATATATATATATATATATATATAAAGATTTGTGGTAATGTTGAAGGTTGGCGTGTCATGAGTAACCTAACCCACCAAAAAAAAAAAAAAAAAAAAAAAGTTTAGAATGACAAAACTTTCTCTTTCATAAAATCTAGACTTTATCTTTACGCAACAGAAAGACGCACGTACGGTCAAAGTACATCTCGATAATTCCAGCGTTCCTTAAGACATTTTTGGGGCAAAGTCGGAGCATTTGATCAGAAACTCGCTTTGAAAGAAAAACTGGTCGGATTTAATAGTTCAGTAATGCAGTATGTGGTTTACAGCTCTTCACAACACCGTGCGTAATTACACATGAGATACCCTGAAATGAGCGCCACTTGAAAAGGATTCAAGTAAATAATATATATATATATATATATATATATACATTTTTGGGGTTTTTTTGGGGGTTTTTTTGCGGTTGTTCGAACAGTAAAAAAGAAAAAGAAAAAAAAAAAACATCTCCAATTGTGCATGTCTGTGTGAAATTAAAAATGTAATTTAGACTATATATATATATATATATATATATGTATGCTACCATTTCCTTCCTTAGGTGTAAAGCGATGGTACAACGGACCGGCCCCCACCTGCTTCTCCTAATAGCCCTGTACAGTGTGTTATACTCCCGGACTCTGAGTCTACCGTACACATCCACGAGGTGAGATAATTCATCTCAGATGATCAGATCGTCTCCTAAAACAATTGTACTTTACGCATTTGAATTTAATCAGAATACAGCTGCCCTTTGCATCATATTTAGCAGGCCAGGCTGACGCGCGTCTGTTTCACAAAAAAAACAGATGTTCGGATGGAGCCAGTCTGCGCCCCTCCTGATGTGACTGACTGCCCTGTAATTCTTTTGCAGACCGTCGAGACATGCAGACGGTTTGTTCACCAGCGGATACAGCAAACTGCTGGGGCAGCTGTCGGCGAGGAGGTACCTGGAGTCTCTGATCGGGAAGCGCGTCAGGTTGGCGTCACACGAGCGTGTCCAAAAAAAACAACAAGAAAAACATTAAAAATGGTCTTGTAGTGGAAATTAAACAGAAAAAAACAATATTCCTATTTAGCTCACAATCAATTTCTATCATCTTGGATTTTAAAAAAACATGAAAAAAGTGGAAGACCTAATAAAAGAAAGCCAACAAAACAACAATTACCACTTCCTGAGGTCTACATATTCAAAAAAGCATAGGGACTATAAGTGTAGATATATTTTTATTTTACCCACTCATGACTTGAAACACATTTAATATCATGTCAGTTGCTCTGGGGAAAAACTATGCATCAAAAAGGATCAGTTATGTGACAGAAATAATCACTAACTTTGGAAATCTTCTTTATCTTTGTATTTTCACAGAAACGTACAAGCATTATTTTAAGAGTTTTAAAGTCGCAAACACAACTTTTTATGATTACTTCATTCCTTCACAGAAAATAAGACTTGAATATCTCCTGGTAACTATGTTTCCTGTTGCTGTTTTTATTCTGTGAGCAAAATGTGAAGTTTAATATTTCACAAAATTGACAACGTTTTTTCTTACTTTGAGCATGTAACAATGGTAAATTGTTGAAGTCCCTTTAACCCTGTATTTGGAAGAATAAAGTGGTTGTTTCCCCTCTGTACGGTGGAAAAGCTACATATAAAAGTAAAGGAAAAGAGAGACGTCTAAATGATCGGCTTTTCTTTTTCAATTTACTATGTTTATTTTAATAATTAATATAAATATAATTATCTCATTTTCTTTCTCCCTAATACAAAATTGGTTGGACAGCAAAAAAAAGTTTAACTTTCTGACAAGAAATAAAAAAGCAACAGTTTATTTCACCGATCTGTTCAAGAGGACCGACTGACATTTGAAATGAAAAGAGCTGACCCGTTGCACGATGCGTTTTGCAATTGGTTAAACATTTCTAAAGGTTAATTTATGCCGTGGAAGCTTTCTATTGCATGTCTCCAATAGACCCTGGGAGAACTGAAACACACACACAGACACAGACACGCACACACCTGACCCCGTCCGTGCACAGAGATCTGCCGCTCTCTGAACTTTGACCTCACCCTTCTGTTCAGTGACGACCTGATGGAGCCTGCAAAGCGCCACACAGACGCCATCTTCACAGACAACTACAGCCGCTTCCGGAAACAGAAGGCGGCCAAGGAGTACCTGAACTCTCTCCTAACAGGAAAGAGAAGGTGGGACTCCCGAAACATCTCGCATGATCGCCAGATTTTAACACTGTAGAATCTGCAAAAGACAAAGTAAACAAATATCACAAGCGTTTTCCATCGACTCGAAACTTATGTTTGCCGTTCGTGTTTTTTGCATGTAAAAGAAACTCTCGTGTGACTTTTCCTCTCCTGGTAAACACAAACAGCCTAGAAGATCCTGGAACCAGCGAAGCGGAGGAGTCCAGGGACGAACCCAGCTCTTTCCAGGAGCGCTACGATAACATCAACGTAGACCACGTCCTGAACAACTTTCAGCTGGTGGGCATCTTCTCGTCTTCTAAGTATCTCTTACGCTTTGACCGAAGATATATATAAGTACCCAATTCCACCCAATCCTTACCTGGAAATGTGGTAAACTTTACTTAAATTCAGAAGCAACAAATGTGGTTCAGACTGTTCCTTTATTTTACCGTAACGTCTTTGTGTTAGTCATATATAGGAGGGTAGTTTTCTTTTGCATGATACATTAATGGCCATTTATTGGTAAAGAAAACAGAATGGATTTTTACTTCTTTTAATACAGTTTTATATATGACAGGAACATGCCATTTGAAAATATTCCCCCAGTTAGGTATTTTTATTAATTCCAGGTTGCCTAGCAAAATGGTGCACAATCTACCCAGTAGTTCAACTGTGAATCCCACAATAAATACTTATAAAAATCCAGAAATTATTGATTTCCTGTTTGTTTCGAATCAGTAACCTTGTCCTTTTTCTCATTTGCAGCCACTTTAAGGAGGGGTCCATGTTGGAATGAATACCTCATCTCATCTTATAAAAATGCTATTGACAAAACAAACAATCAAACAAAAAAAAGAAAAGAAATAAACACATTTTTAAAAAAAATGCACACACATGGTATTCGATGCAAAGGACATTCAGAACGGGATCGACCAACAGTGATATGTTTTTCGGTGTGGCTATTTATCTATCCATCTACACAGTACATGTTTAGACTGTATGTACACAGTATGTATTCAGATCATGGTAACGGTTAAAGATTCTGCAGGCAGCACTGAGCAACATGTGTGTGTCTGTGTGCAGGTTTGATTGGTCAGAAATGCTACGGGAGGAGTTTATTTAAAACTGGGGCCACTTTAGCTGTTTTAAGGTTTTGTTCTTCTTTTCCCGAAAAGTTTCTCACATCAATTTTTTTTCCCCCTTTCGACCAAAGATGAACATCCTGATTTCCAAAGTCTTCCAAAGTGTAAAGTCTTAAGGAATTCTCACAGATTTACATTTGGAGAGACGGTCTGTTATTGAGCTCATCTGATTTTCAGTGCCATACATCTCCATAAGCTTTTTTTTTTTTTCTTTTGAGGAATATATAGACAACACACATTTTGCTATTATGTTAAACTTGTTGCATTGCATTTTTGGCGTAATGTCAACAAAAACTGGTGTTTAAATTGGAAAGTACAGAAACAAAAACAGATTTTCCTCTGGCCCACTGATTTATTGACTTAACTCATAAATGTAAATTTTTTGGGAATATTAATTGTAGATTTTAACTTTTGGCAAAGCAACTAGGAACTTTATTTAAAAAAATAATAATTCCCTAGCTAAATAGTTGGTTGAAAACAGCATGGTTCAAACAACATCATTTTGAAAGTTGTGAAATTGGTGTACCTATCTGTTTGCATTAGACCTGTAGCACACAACTCTGTCATTAAAATGTGTATTTATAATTATTAAATGACTTTAATTACAAGCCAATCACATTCTGTAAGATCTTCCAGTTTGTCAGCTGCAAAGGGATTTCCATTAATTTCTGCATATTGAGAATTTCACAGTACAACGGAAAATCTGCCATTTTTGTTGTTCTTGAATGTTAAATGATATAAATTGTAACAATGGGCCATTTGTAGTGGTGTATTTTCTGGAACGATTGCGGAATGTTTTCGTCGAGTCTGTAAGCGAGTCTTTGGATTGTGAAAGGAGGCTGCAAGGCAAAGGGCCGAAACTCGGAAAGTACACAGATGCATATAATCACTTTATACTATTCAACATATTGAGCAAAGAGGTTTTCATTGTGCGTGGAACTGCCTTCGGCACATATAGTGACGTGGACACAAGTGACCAAATAAAAGATGTTGGTTTATTTTTCAAAGCTGAGTCGTTTTGTCTGGCTGTGACTGTTTGATGGCAACAATTTTCTCATTTTCATTTATTGACATTTTGTGGGGGTTTTTGTTGGGGGTTTTTTTCTCAACAAGAGCAGATTATCATGACCCAAAGGTCATCTGTCCTGACCTTCTTCTGTGATGTCACTCAGATGTCACTTTGGGATGGACATGTACAATGATATTTAATTTCTCCTCTCTGCAGTCTGTTCACTGACATCCAGTCCACTGGCAACTTGCCACTTTCTTTATTGAAAACTGACGTATCAAAGTATAAAAGTTTGCCAACAGACTGGTTTCATCAGTAGTTCTTGTCATTTGATGTAAATATGCATATAGAATGTAAATAAAGCAACAATGGTAAATATAATAATAATTACCTGTTAAAAAAAGCATTAAGTTACAATTGAACACATAATTTCGCTTTAAAAAGTAAACAAATAAAATAAAAGAGTCTGTCATATAAAAATCGTCTCATCCAGCCCTGTATTTAATTGGCTTCACTGAGGGGCATGTAAAAGACCAAGCCGTTGATCACTTGCCTGAACTCTGAAAGGAAAAATAAGTCTGAAAAGAAAACACAAAAGAAGCTGGCATGTGTAAAGCAGCAGGGAGAACGAGTTCACTTCAGCACCATGGACAGAGACAGCTAACCGCCTGCCAAATAAAACCCAAAACAAAAGGTGACCATGTTTCAGTTCATCACCTCCTGCTCTGGTTGGAAACATTTTCCAGTGTCTCTCGTCTTTGTCTTTGAAACGGAGAGCAGACAGGCAGGACGTTACACAAACAGAGCCCGATTCTACTACAGTTCTAATTAGCCACAAAGTCTCAACACTTTCTGAGGGAAAGGTTAAATCAGTGCACTCTATGGGTTATGGGACAATTAACAGACGGAACAAAAGGTACAAAACTTTGACATGTAGGACGTGAACACGCTTCAAATAGTCTCTAAATAAGACGTGACACCCAGTCAAATAGGGTGGAGAGCCGTGTGTATCTTGGAGGGTGTACAGTTGTGCTGTCCCTTGCTGTCTGTTTCCCCATTTCGTTCCATTTGTGCTTTTTAAGGTCCTCTTTCCATTGTTGCAGCTGATGGACTGACCTGTGAAATGATCTAAAGTTGGGATGTTATGCCCCTGATTTAAAACTCCTTCACAACTTCCCCGCCACCCCCCACCTTGACTGTAGTGTTCCTTGGTTGTTTGTTGTGAAGCCGCTTGTTTTGTACGTTAATCTTCTTCACAGCCTTCACAGAACAACTAAACTCGTGCTCACAGTAAAATACAGACAACTCTGTATTTTACTGAGTTGTCTGTATTTTGAATAAATAAATTGAATAATTTATTTATTCAATTTCAGTGTATTTATGGGCACGGGGGCCGATTACAAGTGCACAAATATTCATTAAACCCAGTAAAGTACAAAGAGATTCGGGTTTAAATGTGTCAAAATGTGAATATGACTATGAATATTCTTGCAAGGCACTGTCACTTCTGTGCCCAAAAGTTCAGTCTGAGTGATGCTCAACGCTAGACTTAATATGTGTCTTTTTTGACAAGACTATTTGAGGCCACACCCTTAATATAGCTTGTAATATTCCTTAAATAACTTATATTCTTAAAAAGAATTATTAAAAAAACAGACATTCCAACCTGAAAGACTTTTTTTTAAATTTTACTTCCCCATTTAAAAAAATAAATAAATATTTGTAGAAAAATGTCTTCTGTATTCTAATTATCAAGAAAGTAAAGATGAAAAAAAAAAACTATTTCTCTCCCAAAAAAAGCTAAGTATGAAATTAACCTTTCTTACTAAACACAAGCAAGTCCAGATGCAGCGTTTCTCTTCATTAAGAACAAAACAGATTCTCTATTGATTAAGTCGTCTCAGCTTTTGAAACCATTTTTCTACACGCCCTCGTTTTCTTCTTTTTCGTTTTCTGATGCGCAAGGAGGTCAGTGACATTTAAAGGTGTGAAAGTTGTCGCTGTATAAGAGCTGTTGTCACGAGTTGCAGCAGGACGTGAGTTTTTCACAGCTGCAGCGTTTCAGGCGAAGACAGAAAAGGAGAAACTCTATGTGGCAAAACTCTACGTCAGGGTTGTGATCTGTGGCACTCCTGTGGATGTCTGCTTCTTCTTTTAACACTGAAGAAACTGTTTCCTTCTTTCTTTCTTTTTTTTTTAGATTTGACACTTGGTTTATGTAACGTATATTTATTTAGTACGCAGACAGCTTTACATAAGGGGGGAAAAATGTTTTAGGCACTTATGAAATAAGTCTGCGCCCAATTTGACACCAACTGCTTAAGGGAGAAGCAGCAGACAATTTTGACCTTTTAGTCCACCCCTGCTTATTTTTATTTATTTATCTTTTTCCAGAAACTGCTTTTTTGTGTGCATAATTAGGGTTATTGGTCTATAACCCAAACTCAGATCAAAACCAATTACTTTTGTTCTCCAGTGATGCTGCTATTGCTTTGTTATCCACTGGGCGACTTGAACAGAAAAAAGGAAAGTTAACAGCAGAAACTTTGGCTCATTTCAAGACTTTTCTCATTTTGTTCATTATCCACTCGGCTTTGTGTTCATTGAGCCCCCTCCAGTCACTTCCCAACAATGTTCACATATCAATGCATTAAAGAATCTGTAATCAATGTGAAATAATTTGGTTCACATCTCAAATAATATGCAGGTTTCTCGTTTCTCGTCTCAAATAATATGCAAGTTTCTCTTTTGCATTTTTAAAAGTTTTTGTTCTATGTAGAATTATCTAGCTTTGGTTTGATATATTAATCCTATTAATAAGACAAATCTGACTGCAAAAACGTAATATTATTTTTGCACAAATTCGTGGCACAGACAATGTTATTTATGTCTGCAAAATAACATCAACAAGCCTGTGCATTTACAGTCCGTGTCCTTGTGCTGTACCGTTATGATTACCGGCTGCTTTGCGGAGAGGCTTCACTCATTAAATATCATCATATTGCTGATCTTAATGGACCTAACAGAGCAAAAATAGAAGAGAGAAAAGGACAGCTGCCTTTTAATACCAAGCACTGAGTATGTGGGAGAGAGAATGTTTGTTGTTTCTTTTCAGAGAGCTAAATCAATAATTCTGCAAAACACATACTTGAATCTTCAAATCCACAAATAAAGAGAAGCTCATTAGTGGATAACACCGAAACACAGCAGTATATTCAACGCCTTTGATGAGAGACGGCGCTCACCCTTCCTTAGCTCACTGTTTGTAAAGAAAAGTTTGTGCAATGAGTCACACGGACATTGAGGCCCTTAGAAAAATGCACAAACATTTTTCTTTAACATTCGTTTTGTGGTTCAATGGTTAGCTTTTACAGAACGAGCCGAGCAACGGAAATAAGGCATCGTGCGTTGCTGAAATGTACAGAGAGCATATGAATTCATGTGGAACTAACTTGCTCGCCTGCAACATTTTAGTCAAACTCGGAAAAGCCAAATACTAACAGGCTAAAAGGGTCACGCAGTCACTGACAGCAAAGAGTGACGTATCTTGTGCCACGTGCTGAAATATGACAGAGATTAGGACAGAAATCCAATTAAACCGCTTTGATGAGCTTTAACTGTAGCTTGGTTTCACCCTGTTGTCTTTAGCATCGTTAGCAGAATGAGAACCATTAGGTTCCCTCTAGATGAGGTGGAATAAACTTATAAACAAATTTTGAGAATTTTATTCGGTGAAGGAAAAAAATTACACTCAAATACTGCCTATAAAAGCTAAGGTGTTGCATTCATTAGCAACAGATATCTAAGTGTTTGCAAGCTGAGCTTGCTAACAAGTTTGACTTGCTAGTTTAATTTAGCTAAATTAGCTAGTTTAATTTATCTAGTTTAGCTAAACTAGTTCTTGCTAAACTAGCTAAGGGGTCTTGCTGTTGCTAAGTTTAGTAACAGCTAGCTTGGCTGTTGCTAATCTCGCTTCAGAGGGATGAAAAAATGAAATTTGTGTTTTAACACAAACACCTTCTGAAACTAAAGGTCTTGAAGGAGAAGTTGAAACATTTACCAAGTAGACACATTGTGTCATAACACCCGCAGTAGAAAATAGTCTTCCTGCACACAAGACAATTAAAATGGCGGTTAGCTGCGTCTTCCTCTAAATTATAATCAAAAAGTCAATAAATTAAAGGTAAAAAAGCTGGTCAGTGGTCATTAGAATCATTAGATTGCTTCGATATCAAGAACATTTCCTCTGTCGTTATTATGACTTTTAGAAATAATTTTTACATTGTTTGATCAAATGTAAACAAAGACGCATTAATGCTTTTTCACTGAGACTCACTTAACATTGTTTTATCATCTTTTGAGAGACTCTGAATAAAAATAGATTAGGGGGAGACATGGTTGAAAAGGAAGAGTAATCATCCCACCAATGGTGAGTTGCGAGTTCAATCTCAGCTTGCTCAGTGGCTGCTGTGCCCAAGAGCCAGGTCTGAATGTGGCTTTGGCCAAAGGACGCAAAAGAGCAAACAAAAATCAAACCGGCACAGCTGAACTGTATGTTAGAGTCCTGAGATTCTTCATAACTATTGTTAGGTCTAAAGATGAAATGCTGAAACTAAATAATAGTGCACTTCATCAAAAATATAAGTTATTTGCATAATTATCCATTCACATTATTGTAGGGTTGTTGTTGTTTTTTTTTTGATAGATGTGTTTGTTTTCAGACAGAATTCGAGAGGATATTTGTTCAATTAAAAGGTTGAAAATTATTTATTTTATTTTTTATGTAAGGAATCTGGAATTTCAGTGGTGGAGAGTAAACTTTAGAGAGCCGGGCTTGTTTGTTTTGCTCCGCTCTTGAATCATTTCCTCCTCCATTCATGTTTCGCTGCAGGCGCTGGAGTGACAACCTCATTTCTGGGCCTTTACAGTTCCGCTTTGGCGACATCCAGCCAATTGACCTGTAGAAGTCACTGCACATCAAAATCATCAAGTCGAAAAAGGGGGTGTGGGGAGGATAAAAATGAAAACACATCTCGCATGTCGTGCGTGTTGCCTTGTTGTACACCAACCCCCCTTTACTTCCTCAGTCCTGAGGCTGAAATTAGCTAAAAGCAGAAAAAACTGTTAAACTTCAAAAGCAGCGAACAGATATAAAAGCTTGAATGCTGAATGACAGGACGAGAGAAGAAGAAATATTGAGAAAATAAATACACAGAGGCAACAAATTATCGACATATCTTATCTCTGGTCTTCGTTTCCACATGGACAAGCTGTCAGAGGGTTTTTGTTATAGGCAAGTTCATTATCAGACAACACACAGTCACAGACACACATGTGACAGGCTGCTCTAATGACTTCCACAAGCAGCAGGTCTGATCGTGTCAGGAATGTGCGCCTCCGATCAATAAATCTGCGGGATAAATGATCCCGAGTCGCAGAGGGAGCGAAAGGCCAGAGTACAGATTAATCACCAGGGCCCTGACACCGGCTCAGATACTTTACAACAACATCCCTCGAACATCATCATCATGAAATTTTCTTGTTGAGAGAAAAGCGGCTGCCTTGGCCTTTGTTATATTAACTCACCCGTGGCCCCTCTTTCAGACTTTCTATCCAAAAAAACCCACAAAAAACACACTGATCAAACGTTCCCGTTTGATCAGTTGTGATATATCAATATCTCACGATGCACAACTTGGATGCATTAATCAGACACCATCATGGTAACTCTGGAAAAGCTGTGGTATGTTGATTCTTGAAGTTATAGTAAAATATTTCCTTCATGACTACATAAAAGAAACCAAGGAAAGTCTTAAAGCTAAACCTCTTGCCTGTTTTTTAAAAATGACCTTGTGACGATTCGATCATAGAAATCAAGTTTAAAGCACAAAAGAGAAATATAATGTGAACCTAAAGCCTTCAATTAGTTTAATATAAAAATATAGCAAATTAACCTCAGTCATACAGCATATTTAAAACTGTATTCATGTTTCAAATATACTTGACATGAAAAATTGCCTTACGTTGTTATTTTTTTTTTTTTTGCAAACATTTTTGATCGTATTGTTTCTTTGCATTGATTCAACAGCTCAGTTTGGTTTATCATTACATCAAGCTACAACATCTGAAATTATTACAGCTCTATCCTCCAATTGACCCAGAGTTTGGAACCGTTGAAGATAAAGTGAGCTGTGACACCTGCACATTAATAAAGACAGAAGAATAAGGAAATGAGAGCTGACTGCTGTGCGCGTTTGTGATCCCAACAGAAGCAACTCTGTTCCGAGAGGCAGAGATGGGAGACAAATGGGTCATCCTGCAAATGTCAGGGGTAAGCGTCTGGTGTCAGTGATGCTATTTGTAGATTCATAACTCATCTGAGTGATGGGGGAAGAGGGGGAGACACCGGATTCAGCCCAGCCTGTTTGAGGGGAAATTGCTGATATCCTGGAAGGAATTTTTCAAAGCGTACAGAGTGATTGTTTTAAGCAGGTGCTTTTCCAGAGCTGCAGGTCAGCTGAGAAGATTACCTGATATTTTATCACACAAAAGCCACAAGATTTTTTTTTAAGCTCGTCCAAGCTGAATATGAAGGGCAATAAAGTAACAAAGTGCATTCAATAAATGTCTGCTTTGCAATTATTGGAAGGAAATTGATATTTCTAATTCATCACAGGGAGATCCTGAAGCTTTGACCGGCTCTGAATGTACTTCCACATTTTATCATTATCATCCAAAATTCGGCAGTCTGTGTGTCTACATGCAATAAAATCACAAAAAAAGGCAAGTGGACGTAATTTCAATTTCAGTTCTGTTCAATGAAAAATTTATTAAAGGCACAGAGTCCTGGTACATAGTAGAGATAAAAGAAAACAGAAAAAGGGAAAGAAATTACTTAGTACAAGTACAATAAGAACAACGTAATTATCCATTAACCACAAAATAAAATATTGCATTAAAGTAAACAATATCTGACATATATTGACACGTATTCTGCTATTTAATATATTAAATAGCAGAATACGTATCAGAATAAACAAATCAGATTTGATCAGGAATAATTCTCACTAATAAGTGTATCGTCATTTTTTTCTGGACTCAGAGGTCATTGACCAAAATGTAAAAGTGCTACGCCTCAAACGTAGATGACTTTTTTAAATGCATTGCGAGAAAGCTCCACAGAGAGCCTCCCAGTCTGAGAAGGTCTGACTGGATGAGCCAGTCAGCACTGGAAGAACTGGCCCCCATGCTTTATGCATCAGTCTAATTGAAAAAGAAAAAGAAGTGGCTAATTTAAAAGCTGATTTTAAGGTCCACCTAAAAGCGGGGACAATACATCCATTTAGATGCTAGGTCAGATCTGGGGGGAGAATATTTAAACGACTTGTGACTTTAGTTTTCAGGGCATTTTCACCTCAGACTTGACGAAGATAACTTGTCGATGGCACGTTTTGCCCACCAGTTCTTCTCCAAGCTTACAGTAGGAAACGCTGGTTGATGTATTGTGTTCTCCTGATGTAATGTGAGAGATAAGGTGGCCCTGCAGATGATAGGGAGGGGAGCAGAAAGGTTAATGTCCTGCCTTCTACTGGGCTCTAGTGCTGGAGAAACAAAGGCGTGAGTGAATCTGCTGTTAAACAATTCACTATGCAGAATTGCTTAAATTCAGCCATATTGAACAGCTTGATTTATGTAAAAGGAAAAAAAAACTTCCTGTTGATATTTCAAACCAATCAGATGTGGATTTTTCTGTTTTGTTTAATTAGCAACTTGTTGCCATCATTTCACAAACTGGTGGCTGAAAATTCTTCTCTTTGGGTTTTTGGTTGAAGATGAAATCTCGTCAAGCAACCCCAGAGCATCATACTGCCACCCATTTGTTTCACCCACAGTATGACGTCCTCTTTTGTATTGTCATTTCCTAGATGGACAAATATCAGTGATTTTGCTACTGATCAAAATTTGTTTAAATTGGGGAATGAGGTGCCGCTTTCTGAGAACTTTCAGCCTACTTCGTGTTGTCATAAAGGGTTGATTGAGTTCAATGATTTTATTTTACACATGAGGCATAAATACGTGCACCAAACTGCCTTTAACCCCTAAAAAGAAAGTACAATTCAGTTAAGTCATGAATTAAAAGGAGGCAAGGCCAAGTTCATTTGGGTAACTATTTGCAATTTGATTATCTGAAACGATTTGTGACCAAAAAAAAAAGAAAGCTCTAATCGATCAAACATTTTCTTAGGCAACAATTCATGCCAGACACAAAGAACGACAATACTGTGTTTAAAATATGTTATTGGAAATCTTAGCTAACTTTATGTACAACCAATGCATTTTTGTTGCACAGCAGTGTAGAATGGAGCCTGATCTGCATGACACTTTTTCTAAAATGGCTTTTCATATTGTGCCCGTTTCCCCCAAACCGCCAAAAAATAATTCTGGCAAAAAAAAAAAACAACAAAAAAAAGATTTTTCCAAAAACACTTATCAAAAAAATGAGTAAGGGCATTATTTTAGAAAGGTGACAATATTGTAGATAAAAATTTTAAAAAACCCAGACTAAATGGATCAGAGAAAATAAATGTAAGTGGAAAACAATACTGCCCTCTTGTGCAATAAGCTCCGATTATTCTTAGGAAAGACTTCCCAAATGTGTTCACTGTCTATGAAAAACTAATTATATAGAGGGTAACAAGTTATTCTTCTGTCAGTTTACTGAAGCTTTTCAAAAAAGGTTTTTATAAAAATAAAAAAACATATATTAGCTGTAAAGTTTAACAATCTGTCGTATTTTAACTCTAATCTCTTGCTACAACTCATATTTGTGTTTGCCATGAGTAAGAGGCACCAGCAACTGTCAACACTGTTAAAATTCAGCAATTTAAAGTGATTAAGTTGGAATCAAGTAGAAATACCTTTTTTTTTTTTGCTTTTGAAGCTTTGGAGAAGGAAGAAAAACCACAACACAAGAGATTTTATGGAAAAAATGTATTTACAAATAGATTATATAGCTGCAGAGAATCTGAACAAGACCTACTACAACAAACATTTATTTAAAAATGCCTCTAAAAGAAAACTTGAAAATGTACTCACATTTATTCTGTTTTAAAAGACAATAAAAACGTACAGTTTAAAGCTCAACATTTTCTATAGCTTTCTTTGTGGGAAAAAAAAATAATAAAAAAAAATTATATATATATATATACACAATAAAAGTCGCTGCTCACAAGCAGCAACAGTTTCAGGTAGATTACCCCAGCTGTGCTTCAAGTGCTCGCTCATCTCATGTTCGGCATGCTACAGTCTTTTCTGATGCCGTTCTCAAGGTTGATGTTGAGTCTCTTAAAAAAAAAAAAAAAAAAACACAGGCCGGAATGAACCTTTATCACAAGCGCTTGACGTTTCTCTTGCTGCGAGCGCTTCCCGGAATGATGGCGGTTTCTTTGGAGGAAGCGAAGTGGACATGGGGTTTGACTGTCCGGCAGGGGGTGGAGCCGTGGAAGGGCTCCTGGCAGCGAGTGCAGAAGTCAAAAAGGCAGCTGGACCGAGAGCATGTGGCCCTCTGGGCCTCGGTCAAGTGGGTGGCAGGAGACCCGCAGCGCCTGCAGGAGCGCAGAGACTCGTGCCGCTTTAGAGTGCTGGCTGCCTGCAAACGAGAAACAAAGATCAGGGTTGGTGAATTTGACAAAAATTCCTGGAAGAGGTTCTGTCTACTTTTCCTCCCCTACAGTAAAATTCAGGCATTTTCAGGGTCCAGCACCAAACTTTGGAGATAAAAACAATACAAAATAACTAAAACGATAGTTTTAATTTGTGCAATATACTATGTATGACTATTAATGTCTTGGATTGTGTTATACATTCTACAGGAGGGACAAAGTAAATTAAAATATAGAAAATTTTTATATTTTGGAATGCCTCTCACAGACATACATTATACATCCAGATGATCAAAGAAGAAAAAAAAAGAAAAAAAACCCCCCAATTTCAGTAAGATTTAATCCCAGATCAATAAGTCATCGAGACATTAGAAATAATAAATATTCATCTAAACAAATGGGTTTAAAAGTACATGACCTTCCTGCTCAAATTAAATGATTAAAACACAATAGAGAAAGAAAGTAAAAATCTTAAAAATGTTTGCAAGATTTTCTTGCATTTAGCAAATAGAAATAATTTTGGTGATTCTAACTAAAATAAAAATTAAAGCTTCATCTGATTTAACTTCAGGCTCTGAGGGAAAAAAAATTGTATGTCCGTTTATCAGGTGAACGAAAATATGTAGTTTCGACTGTAACTTTTCTAAATGTACGCTTTCAATCAAACTTCAGAACGTTCTTACAAAACTGCAGTTTGAATGTCAAGCACTTTCCAAACCTGAAACACCAAAGTCAAGCATTCTTCAAGGATTTCAATCACTAGCTCGTGGATTTGCATGAAACTAAGACTTACTTGCACATATTCGTCGAAGCGTGTGCACTGTGAGGGATTGCTGCTCTTCTGGCAGGAAGCAGTGCGTCTGGAGGCCAGAACCTGCATGCAGGATAGCACCACCCTGGATGCACCAACGTCTCTGGTCAGACCGCTAGCAGGATTTCTCTGAGAGCTTCTTGACTCCTAAAAGTTAAAAGTTACATTGGTTGGCATGAAAAACACAAATCTCGCAGGTATGCTTGAAAATGTATAGCATATTTCTTTGACTACTCAGACTGCCTTGTATTTAGCGCCCACCAATGTGTATTCTGTGAAATGACCAGAGCTGGGGGTGGGGCTGGTCAACACACTGCTGTTACACCACAGACGTATCAACATGTATGGGCTTAGTTTCACGAGGTAACCTAGTAGACGAGTCCCGAGACTTGAGACAAGAGTTTGTTTTAGCTGGTTTATGATGGAGTTTTTTGGGGGTTTTTTAACTAGGCATTAGTTGCCACTACAGTTTTTTTCCTAGAAAGACCATGTTTTTTTCTCAATAGTTGCCCTTTTAGCAAACTCTAAGATCACTTCAACTGCATCTGAGTTACAAGAAGTCTCTATGCTGTTTACTTGTGCCATATTTCTCCAATTTTCTGACAAGGATGTTCAATGCTAAAGATGTCATTTTATAACCTAACTGCTTTAAATTTCTCTATAACTTCAGCACAGGCCTGTCTGCTACTGTCATTGGTCTTCATAATCCTTGCTGTTCACTAACAAACCTCTTTAGCATTAACAGAACAGCTGGATCTTGTCAATTGTGTTTTGAACATTTAAAACAAATGTTTTTATGTGCCTTCCCTGTTTCTATTATGGGCTGATCTAACACAAATGCATCTTATTTTGCAGATATGAGAGGAAAAGTACAATATGCACAGCAATAGGTTTCCATATCATTTGGTTGGTTGTGTCAGTTTCCTCACCCTGAGAGCCTGCTCAGCTTGCTGACACCTCCTCGCAGCAGCCAAATCCTCACATATGATTTTCTTCCACGTCTTGCTCACATTCTTACAACTATGATGGAGAAAAACATGAAAATGGAATGTAATCATAAAAGAATATGTTACAATATACCAAGAATATCTGTTTTATTTTTTTTTTAATGAACATTGTTGGGGATTTTTTTTTCCTGAGGAAGAATTAAACTTACCTGATGAGGTCCAAGTCTCCCAGCAGAGCCAGAATGTCTGCCAGGATGCCTTTCATGTTCCTGGAAAGCAGAGATGTGAACACGTCGACGTTCTCCAGGCCGATTTGTCCTCCGATCACACGATCCAAAGGATACTTCTCTGCTATCCTTGAGATGACGCTAAAATCATACCTGCAAAACACAGCATTCAACCATCACTAAACAGAAACGACAAGAAATTCTTTCTGAAACACAGACCAGTGTGTGATAATCGCAAAAAAATAAAAAATAAAAAATCAGAATGGTGTATAGAATGTTTGAACTGAATTAAAATATTACCTCCTATTCTTCTTGTAGCTCTTTGTGAGCTCCTCACAAACAGCCTGCTGGAATCTTAAAATGGGCAGGTTGGGGGTGGACGACAGAGCTGCTGTGCTCCTTCCACGATGATCCACAGGCGTGGAAACTGCCAGAGACCCTGAAAAGCTGATTCTCGTCCTTTGCTGGCGTTTTGAGGGGGAATTACTTGATGAAAGCCTTTTCCACTGGTGTGTCTCGGAGATATGGTCCTCTTCTTCATCTCCATGGTGATCAATATGACTATTCTGCAAAGATAAATAACCACTGTCCTCAAAGTATTCTTCCAGGGCCTCATCATGCTCTCTGCCAGTGCTGTTCTCTTTGTTGCTGCTCTTAGTGGAGAAGAAGCCAGCCATCTGTCCAGCTGGCCGATCCTGAGATTTAACAGGGACTGGCTCCTTCTTGGGGGAATCTTCGACATAGAGTAGTTTAGACTTTGCAGCAGGTGCTGCTGCTGCTGCTTCTGCTAATGGGCTTTTCTCCATCGTGTTCCCTTTAGCAGACTTGATCGTGGGACATTTCATGGCACTGAAACAACTTGTGCTCTGACTGAGCGGTGTGGTGATCTCTGTGGAGACACAGAAAGAGGAGACACGTCAGGGATCGTGTTTGACTTGTGGACGTGACTGACGCTCATCCAGCAGCATAGCTTCTCTAGAAGAAGTCTAAACTCTTACACACACACAGTACATGCTAGAGCAAATCTCCAGGTACAACAATCATATAAACTAACTGTACACGTCTTAAAGCTGAATAGTTGATTTTGGCGCGATGCGGATTTGGCGGAAAGTTTTTCTACGTCATCTTTACGCCACGTTCGTATCCCCCACAGCTAAACAAGGTTGAACAACAACATGAAAAATAGGCTAAATCTCCCTTTATGCACAGGTCAGTGGATTTATTAATGATGCTTTTATTAATTCCCCTTATGAGAATTAATAAAACATTTGGAATGTAACTCCATGCAAAATAGCCTAGAACTAGGATGCAAGTTCCCTTGCTAAAGTAATGTTCCCTTAAGCTTTCTCTAATATTTTTATTATTTCCTCTTAAGTTGCGTACAAAACTGCAAGCCAGCAGCGCAGCTAATCATACTCTGCCTTGCTAACACAAAACATGAAACTGCCTCAATAAAAATACAAAAAGGTCCGACTTTAACCTGATTAATAATTAACAAAGACTCATACCTTGAGTTTTCTCCTAAAATGACGTCGAAGGCCTCTTGTTTCTGTTCCTTCAGCTCTCTCCGCGCCGATATCTTCCCGACACGAAAGCCGCTTGACAAAGTTAAAATCCTCTACATCTGAAAAATCCGCCAGTTGCGGCTTCTTATTTGAAATCCGTGCGCAAAGGCGCAAACCAATCACGTTAAAGCAAGCGCTGCCGCTTTGCAGCATCAACCAATGAGATTTGTGGTTGAGCGGAAGTGGCGCATTTGGTGCAATCGCATTGTATTCCGACGAGAAACGTATCCCATGACGGATGCTCTCATCCATGCTCTTATTTTATTATGTTAAAGTATGAAAAGTGTGAGGGAAAATTTTCTGTAAATTGTAAATAAGAAAATTACAAAATAAAAAATAAAGAAATCCAGTTATCTTCCGAACATGCACGTTTCTGGTTTGGCTTCATATTATAATTATAATACTTCAAATTACTTTTGTGAAAAATTTGTACCAGTCTTTGAAAATACAAAATGCAGAGGTGCATTATTGCCGTGAATTGTTAGTAATAACTTAATTATTAATTATAAATCCCACTGTTTGAACTGAAACAGCAACACAGCTGAGTTGGAATGGACAATGTTTCCTGATTATAGTCCCCTCTTAGTGGGAAAATGGAACAAAAGCTTCTGAGAGCTCAGGTTTTACTGAAAGTATGTCTTATCGTCTCAAGACATTCAGAGTAAGCGAAGAAAATGTGCTTTAGACAACTTTTTTCAATATATTACCTCTTCATCACAAATCATTTATTTATATTTACTGTGGAAATAATTAACACCAAAAATGTTAAGGCTTTGCAGGCACCGACTTGTGTGACCTGAATACACAGCACTAATTTTATCAGATATGTGATAATGTTAGTGTGAAAAATAACTGTTGCCAGCTTGTGTAAAAAAAAAAGAAAGAAAAAAAAGGTCACACCCCTGCCTGGAATGTGTGAAGTAGCTTTTTCACTGAAACCAGACAGTGAAGAGATGGGACAAGGGTGGAGTATCGATTAGCAGCATTTTACACTTCTTTCAAAAGTCTTCACTTAACTTTTGTGTAAATGCATTGGAGTCAAACTGAAAGTTCAGCAAATGCAGCCCAATTACGAACCCTGGTGATGGTCCATTTGTTTGTAAGAGAACTTTGCATACTGAAAGAGCATTTATGGTAATTCAGTGATAATCCCTGGATCTACCCTGTCCAGAGTCTATTTTGAAAGGCTCCGTTCTCTTTTCAATTGCATATATTGCAGATCACTCCATGGCACTCAGTAAGTAAAGCATGACATCAAATCATTTATCTCTGTACTCAATATGGATCTACTCCACTCTCTGAAATGCTTTGGAAATTACGGATACATTTTTGTTAATTCAAATAATGCCTCTTGATTTCGAATATATATATATATATATATATATATATATTAATTTGTCTTTGTTTGGCTTGCTTTTATTGCTTCTGGAATAAATGTAAACCAAACAAGGAAACCACTTACTTTCTTTGGCAAGTTGGTAGTTTGTGGGTACTTTAGTGAATCAGCTGTGCAGGGCAAAGAAAATTAGTGGTGGAAAAATGTATTTTATTCAATACTAAAGCAATTCCGTTGTCATTAGCTCAGAAAATATTTTGGCCTGATAATCCTTACTTTATGTTTTCATAGACTGAAATGAGGACTGCGGTGAGTCTTTACAGCCACTAGGAGCGCTAACACAACAAATCAGCCTGATTTGTTGCGCATGCGTACCACGACCAACATGTCAATTATATAAAATACAGAAGTCAATATTAAGTAAAAATATTAAGGAGAGAAATAGAAGGGACGAAATAATAATGATTAGATTAAGGGTAGGTCATACATATTTAAATGATACTTTATATTTAATAAGGAAGAAAAATAATGATATGTGTGAAGAATGTGGAGAGAAAGAAAACGTAGATAGAACATGTATTGATGAACTGTAAAACATGAACGTGAAAGGGAGAAATTCAGAAGAATAGTTGGAAGGACAGATCGAGAATGGAGTCTGAAAGGAATACTGGGAAATGATGGAAATATAATGGATATTTACATATTAAGAAATGCATTATTTATTTATCTTCAAAATACAAAATTAAAAAATAGAATCTGACTGATGTAGAATACTGTTGCTACACACTCGTGTACAGTAGGTGGCGGTATGCACCTTAAAGTTGCTTGCGATCCGCCATAATAGAAAAGAAGAAGAAGAAAACCAACATGTCTGCGCCCTTAGCAAGGTGGTAAAGGTGCTGCTTTACTGCAGCAAGCATTTTAGTGATAGTTTGAAGAAACTTGATGAATAAATTAGGTCGTGTTTTGACCACAGCAATGTCTCCGACAAGAGGGAAACACTCACGGTAGCTTTCAATCGTTTTACTAGCGCTGCGACACTTTTTCTTGACTCTGTCAATGATGTTATTATGTTTTCCAATCGAACCTAGTTATCATTACAACATTTCAACTTAGCTCTCTTGTTTTATAAGGTCGTCTTGCAGGCGAAACGCTAAATGTACGTTTGAATGTTGAGACTTCTTTGGCTGTAGCTACTGAAAACGTAATTTGACTTTTAAAAAAGTAAGTTTCATCAAATTAAGGTGTGCCCCCCCCACCCCCCCCACCCCACCTCATTCTCTTGCAGAATTTAAGGTGTCTTTTTATACAGCTTGACCTCTAAAACACAGATGTGGCGCATTTTGGGGGGCTATATAACAGTATGCTCCAAAGGCAGATAAATTCAGACTCTGATTTCTTCACTGTTACAGAAAGAGAGATTAGGTAAAGTATACAATGGCTTCCAGGAGATTTGTAAGCCTTCTTTCTAGAAGAAGTGAGTGGGCACCCTGCTTCCAAAATCCTGGCAAAACTGTTTGTAAGCATTCCACTCATCAGTACATAAGAAACCAAAGGCTTCTTCATACGGGTAAACCGGTCATGATGATGAAGCTTCTGTCCGTGGATGAGCTATTCGCCAAAACATCCCTGAAGGAGCACCTGAAAAAGGTGGAAAAAGAGTATGACGAGTGTTTACAGGCAGTCACTTATTGTGGCGCAGAAGATGAGCGCAGTGACGATGACATGAAGACCAAGAGAACCAAAGTATCCCTGCTGGCTCCTCTCGTCCAGAGCATCCGAGAGCTGGACAAGAAGCAAAAAGAGGTCACGGACACGGAGACACTCCTCAAAGGTGAGCTGGAAAGAAGTTTTGAGTTGTCATTTATTGAAGCCCGATCACATTCCACAGGTTCTAGGTCTGGGGACCAGTAGTTATGAAAGACAATTGATTTTGAATCTGCGGAACCAACTGTGTTTATTTGATCATTGGTTTTGGACAATTAACCTGGTAAAAGGCTGAGTTTTTTTTATTTCAAATGTAACACCAAAACACTTACAGTCGTTACTTTAATGGAGATGTCTGAGGCAGATGGAAGAAATAAAAACGAACAACTTAATCATTATGAAAGTGTGCACAAGCTTGTACATTTTGCGGGTATTTTACGTGACAAATATGTTGATGTTCAATTAAACTCTTAAGCATTTCTAAAAAAACTATTCTTAGTTTTTCACATAATATTTGAGTTATTGGTATTGTTTTATTAAATGAGGGCGAGACACACTTTTCCTCCTTGTAAAAACAAAAACAAAAAAAACAGTATTCTGTTGAACCACAACAGAACACTGGTGAAACAGAATAGCAGTAAATGTTGACCGCTAGCTCCTGTTCTTTTTTTTTTTTTCTTTGTTCACACCATAATCACATACGTTTTGGGCAAATAAATGTGGCTAAAGTGGAATTCAGAAAAATAAAAGTGGAAAAAAGTGAAATTTGGCAAAAATAAAACCCACAATGGAATTTGGAAAATAATAAAGTGGGTTTCACTGTTTTAAACCATATTCTTGTCTTCTAAGATGATGATCCGTCACTACGAGAACTAGCTGAGCTGGAAAGGGAAAGCTGTCTGCGGAATATTCAAGATCTGAGACAAAAGGTAAAACTAAAAGCTGAAAAATGAAGGAGAAGACCAGAAAACGATGATTTGCTAATGTCATTCAGTAGCAGTGTTGTGGTGATGCACTTTTTTTTGTTTGTTTTTAGTAATACTTCACACTCATATTTCTCGTTGACCTTTCAGGTTTTGGAGCTACTGATCCCCGAGGAAGAGGTCGACATGAGCGACCTTGTTCTGGAAGTCACAGCTGGGGTCGGTGGTCAGGAGGCCATGCTGTTCACCGCTGAGGTCTGCTCAAGATCTGAGATAAAGACCCTTGAAATGTATAACTGGTGATGTAGTTAGAAAAGATACGCTGTAGGGATGTAAAGTTGTTTGTTGTCCTTTCTCCTAAAGATGTTTGACATGTACGAGGGCTTCGCTCAGTACCACGGCTGGTCCTTTGACGTACTGGAGCACATGTCAAGTGATTTAGGTCAGTCAAACTTAATATTTCATTTACACAGTCATGTTATTGTTCAGGCAAACTTTTAAGAAACACATTTCCACAAGTCTTTTAGCTCTTTTATTGAAACTGCATTGTCAGATGTTATATGGCAATGCTGAAGACAGCAGTGCCACTTTTAGTTCAAACAAAACTAAGACGGAGTTATTATTTGCATATTTCTCACATAAAGTGTTGTTGACTCCAGGAAGCAGGAAATCAGCTAAGCATCTAACCAAAGCAGTGCTGCAGATTGCACAATCAGCTTCAGCCCAATGCCTATGAAGTGAAACGGTTAGTCGTTTTTGCAGAAAATGTAATTCAGTTCTTTTACTGCAAACACTATGGTTGCTTTTTGAAATATCCACCTTTTCTTTGTAGCTTTCTTTCAGAACAGACGTTAAATGCTTTATGGAGTTTACACCAGAGCGTGTTTGTATTGATTTATACTATGGCAGATTACTTTTTAAGCTATGTATCTCAGCTCAAACGTATAAAGGACTCCCATTTCCTTTTTCCTTTATGATACCATCGCAGTAACTGCTAACGAACTCAAGAGGGAACTCTTAGCTGTGGATCAAAATCCTAGATGTAATTAGGCTCTTCACTCTATGTTGAATTGAAATAACTCAAGAAAGTTTTCCCTCGGCCTTTTAAACCTATCTAATAAAATATGGCAGAAAACTAAATTTAAAGGTGTAGTTCAGAAAGTTTGAGATTAGTTTATTAGTTTAATATGTAACCTGTTACAGATGACGCTCTTGTTGTGTAATAGATTTTCACACGGGCTTACTTTCTGTCAGGTAGTCACTGATCAGAAACACATCATTCATTCTCTCTCTGCGTTCCACACAGGAAGACCTTTGGTGTCGCACCTCTTCCTGCCCCCCTTTTCTGGTGAACGTATTGGTTGCATTCTGTGCGAATAATTATATGAAAACGTGACAGTGGTTTGAAATTAAATAAAAGTAGAGTATCCATGAACTGAAGTGAAGGTTTTTTTTTTGAAGGCTTTGCTGTTTAGCCTTAAGCCTCCATTACCATCTAATCTGAATTCATACTTACAAAAGACATCAAAAGCATTATCTGCTGTGGGTAAGATGTTAACTGCTTAAAAAGCTTCAACAGAACCTGACAGCATCTCCTTGCAGTAAATTGTGCTGATCCCTGAACCTGAACACATGTTCACATAAAACCTTTTACTGATCTGCGGTGCTGCCTGCTTCAATGTTACCAGGCGGACTGCGGCACGCGTCAGCCAGCATCAGCGGCCCGCACAGCTACAAGAAGATGAAGTTTGAGGCCGGAGTTCATCGAGTTCAGAGGGTCCCCAAGACTGAAAAACAGGGAAGGATGCACACCAGCACCATGACGGTGGCTGTGCTGCCCCAACCTACCGAGGTGCGGCTGAGTTTTTACACATGGTAAAACATGAACAGTCAATACAGAGAAATCTGAATAGAAATCGGTGCATAAAACGAGCATGCTGTTTAGTGAATATGATGCATGCCAGTAGGACTGTCGAAATGATGTTTCTGTTATAGAAAAATAACAGATATGTTTGGATTTGGTCCATTTGTTTGAATTTCATCAAACGTTACAGTATGTTACATTAGATGATTAGGGCTGCTGAGGTAAAAAAAAATAGAATTCTGACTTTTTCTTTCTGGATTCATCTGTGATCAAAAGTCAGAATTCTGAGAAAATTATTTATTTTTTTCTTTTCAGTGGCCCTAATTCTTTCCCCAAGTTTCTATTATCAGAAGTCTGTGTAGTTTCTCCAAGATTTGTAGTTTTGCTGATTTTCCTCTGACTCGCTTTTTTCCTTTTCAGATTTCTTTCACCATAAACCCAAAGGATCTGAGGATAGAGACAAAAAGAGCGAGTGGAGCTGGCGGTCAACACGTCAACACAACAGACAGCGCAGTCAGAATAGTCCATCTTCCAACAGGTAAAGTGTGTTACTGAAAACCAAACATTATGCATTTTTGGTTAAAAATTAAGAAAAGCATGCAAGGTTTTTTTAACCAAGCCCTAAATGAAGATGTTCTTAAATATCGGCTTGTGTCTGTCAGGCTTGGTTGCAGAGTGCCAACAGGAGCGTTCCCAACTCAAGAACCGGGAGAAAGCCATGAAGGCTCTGACAGCAAAACTGTACAGCATGAAGCTGGAGGAAGAGACCAGCAAGCGCTACAACCAACGCAAAGTCCAAGTGAGATTCTGTTTATTTAAAAAAATAGTCTGATTTAATTAATAACAGATTTAAAATGTTTGGTTTTTATACCTTACTGTTGACAAAAAAAAAAAAAAAAATAGATCAACTACAATAACTTTTTGATGACGGTATGAGCAACTATTTATGTGTCACGTTTAACATGTATAAAAAATGACCAAACACGCCATATCGCCTCCTGTTTCTTTTTCAGGTCGGCACCAAAGGCAGATCGGAAAAGATCCGGACCTACAACTACGCCCAGGACCGCGTGACAGACCACCGCATCAGCATGACTGTGCACGACGTCAGGGACTTCCTGTTGGGGGAGGACCTGTTGAACGAGATGAACTCCTCGCTGCAGGAATTCTCCGATCAGGAGACGCTCATGGAGCTGCTGGAAGAGGGCAGTCAGGAGGAACCATGAGTATGGCCACAGATGGAGAGGAGACGTTTTAATGCCACTGGGATATTGATCCCTTGTACTCCACCTTGAATTCTCATTAATATTTGCCACTGTGCATTGAACTGAAGTTGAAGTAGCTTCTTCAAATGGAAAAACTGTAGACCTTGACTACATGGATTTATACAAGTGAAAAGTTATCATTTTTTAAAGGCTTGTCATGATTTTACTTTAAAGTTTTTCAAATTTTCTACTAGGTAAGTGAAAGTGGTAGCTGTTGTTTTGACTTCATAATTATGAAATACTGAGTGAAGGATGAAACTCGTTTTCATGGCAGAACAAATGTAACATCATTTGATAAAACGTCCCTTCAGGTGTAGTTCAACCTCGTGCTCGTTTTAGTCATCAACAACTTAGGTTGGCACATCTGAGTGGATATTTGACCACCACTCAACAAAACTGTTAGTGTTATTAATGAGGCAGGCATTTTGAAAGCTCCACACATTTTCAGCATGATTCAATTCCTTTTCAATTGAGCTTATTTATATAGTGCCGCCAAGACATCAAAAGTCACTTCAAGGCACCTGGCAAAGGAAAATCAATTAAACCCAGTCATACAGGCAGACTAAAAGTCAATTACATACATTCTAAATGTATCCTAATTGAAACTGAGCCGTGTAGTTTCAAAGGCTCGACGTTAATTTGCTTAATCTGATCTAGAAACAGTTTTGATGTGCGTTTTACGCCTCAAATTTGCCTTGCCTCGTCCAATCTTCTGGAATGAACTGCATTACCCATAATGCCTGTCGCGATGAGGTTGAACAATCGAACACAGAAACAGCCAAACGCTCTCGCAACAGTCGCATCCACTGCTACCGTTAGCCGCGGTAGCAGTGGGGTTTTCTTTTTTCTCTTTCACAGTAAATTGCGTTCTTAAATCTTATAAGTATGTTGTTTAATAGAATAGCTGGTATTGGCAGATGAAACCATTTTTTTTTTTCGCTTTTAATGGAGAACAAATATCCCTCCGTACTACGTCGGTAGCCGAGCGGGTTTTAGCAGTTGGTTCATTTTGATACCGAAGAGGTTCATCTGTCCGCCGCCGCTGCTGCTCCCCCCTCAGCGGGGATTTGGACAAAGCCAGTCAGATGTTGGACGACAGGATACATATCCGGAACTCTTGGCGTTTTCAGACCGGCTTTTGAAGTCGACTTTTCAAACTGAGCACCACTTGTAAAAGTGACGGCGGCGAGACGGTTTAGGAGGGCGAGAGTTTGGATCTCTCACCGAGAGAAGGAGGAGGAAAAAGCCGCGGGGAAGAAGGGGCGAAGGGGGCCGAGATCCCGATGCCAGTGATGGCAAACGAGCCGGTCATCCTGAACGTTTATGATATGGTAAGAAAAAAAAAAAAAAAACAGAAAGAAAATGAAGAAGTGTATCCTTTCTTTGGTTCGTTCGAGAAACGGAGTTTGCGATAGGAACTGAAAAGCTTTCCCCCCCCCCCCCCCTCTTTTTCTTTATGAGAGTAAAGTAAAAATACTTTTGCACATATGCAAACATTTTAAGGTTTTCATCTCCAAAGTTCTTTGGGATCCATGTTGTTAGAGCAATAATACAGTTCAGCTATCGAAATGTATTTGTAGAGGTGAACAGGAGCTGCACCGGATTGGGTTTGTAAGGGAGGAGTGCAGGTGGGTGGGGCACACCTTGAAGAAGTTTTATTGTTTCCTTTGCAGAATTTTGAAATTGGAGTACGATTTAAAACAGTGATTTAGTTCACCCCATGTAAAAAAAAAAAGAAAAGAAAAAAAAAAAGGGTGTCTTATTGTAGGGCACATTGTTTGTGCTGATAGCACTTTGTGTTTCTTCAAGAGCTTGTAGAAATCTGTCCCCTTCATCACATTGTTGAAACTTTTACCAGTTCAGTTCTTCCCCATCTGCCTTCTCTACGAAGAACATATGCAAGTTCATTAAGACGACCACATAAAGCTAGCTATAGGAAGTGAATTGCTCTCATTTATTTACAAAACAACATCATCTGCTGTTCTTATACACTTTATGGAGTGTTTAATTCATGACTGTTGTACTGGACCATTGCAGTGCTAGTTGATGTGATGTCACACACAAGAATCAGTCAGATGGAAAACTTTAACAAGGGAAAAAACCCCAGATCTAAGCTCTGAATAGAGTCAAAATCACTGTCAACATTTGCGTTGGCATACACATTAGCATCCATTAAGGTTTATGGATTGTCAGTCATATTCTGGCTCCACCATATCAGGTTGAACCCATTGCAGCTAAAATGGTCCCTCTGTCTGTCATTGTGTTTCACTCCCTCAGAGTGATTCCTCAGAGAGAAAGCCTGTCAGACTTGATAAAAATCAATCCATGTTGGATTTATTATTATTGTTATTACTGTTATTATTATAAAAAATGTTTTTTTATATTCTATTTTAAATTCACATTTTTCATCCCACTTTTATTACAAAATCATATCTATAGTTAATGTCTTCAAGCACCTAGCAAAAACCACTTGTAACCATGGAGATGGGAGCTAATCAGGCTTATAACATATTTTGTAAAATGTATATATAGCTTAAGTTTACTTGCACAGCACTGTATAGCCTACCCTTCTGCTTTATTTTTATATATATATATGTATATATATATAATAATTTTGTTGTTCAGAGACAAGTTTTACTGTTAAGCTTCATTGCTGTGTTAAGTCAGTATAACCAAATCATAGCTGAGTTTTCAATTTAGACCTGAAGAATCACTATGAGGAAGATGATTTCAAACTGATACCTTTGTTTTCTCTCTCCAGAATTTTCCTATCAGGAAGGAGGAACAATGTTCTACAGTTTGTTTTAAAAAAAAATAAAAAAGTTTGCCGAAATAAAACGGGCTTCGTTTTATAGGCATTCTTAAAGAGAAGTCCCTTATTTGATTTGATTTTTTATGTGACAGATGAAGTGTGTTGTATTGTGAAATACATTTACAACCTTAGCAGGAGATATTGCGAACCAATATTCATGTCAAACATGTGGAAGATGACAACTGTTTCTACCCGAGAGGAAACTGTGCAGTTGTTTTTGGTGCAAAGTGAGACCGAGGATGAATTTGAGTAACAATGCTGTCACCACATAGGGCCGAGTCGGTGATTAGGGGTTTGCTAATTGATCTGTTGATGAATCATTGACTACTGTGGATATTGCCTGCGGCGACTTGATTACACTCAAAATAGTCATTGACAGACTATAAAACCATGAGCAGCACTTTAGGAAAAAGTGTGGCAACCGTAAACACCGCAGCTTCCTAAGCATTTTCTCCAGGCAGAATTGCCATTTCTGTTAAAGAACAATCAACTTGTTTTGAATAGTATCCAGAGTTTACTATGGCAATAAAACAGAGATGAAAAGATTCGAGAGCCTGTAGAAATCTGTCCCCTTTATCACATGGTTGAAACTTTTGCCAGTTTCTTTCTTCTCCCTGCCTTTCTCCTTCCCCATCTTGTCCTTGTCATCTCTTTGCTATCCCAGCTCATCTACTTCTTTCATCTTTCTGCCTTCTCTTCTCCCCCACTCCACACGACTTTCACTTCCTTTGGCATTTCACTTGACTTGCCGGCCGCAGTCGTTTCTTCTCGGTAAATTCTGAAAAGCTCTTATCTCTACGTCAGTTTTACTGCCGGCTGGCAGCAGAGAAGCCGACATAGTTTTGCATGCAACACGTTCCCCCTGACAGAAGCAGCTTTGTCCATTCTACAAGACAATTTGCCGATCTTTTGGGTTGTGTCTCTACCTGCTTTGCACATATAGAGACAGACTTTTTTTCACCCTTTTTTCGTAGAATAGTGCGAGGTTAGTCCGACTGAATAGATGGCGTCTTTGAACAGAAGTGGTCAACTTAGTTAGATTCAAGTCTGGGTTTTGACTTGGCCGTTTTAAAACATGAACCTTAAACCCTTGGTGTCTTTGCGTCCTAGTTGGGTGAAGCGGGACTGACAACTCTAGGCTTGAGACAAGGGCATCTACATCTCGTGAGCATTTTCACATTTTCTCATGTTCCATCTACAAACGTCCGTGTCATTACGATATTTTATGATTTCAGTCCACTTTTGCACAGTAGTTGTGAAGGAGAAGGAAATGATGCATGGCTGTTTGTACAGGGTTCAGTCTGAGAAGTGTGATTCCCATTGGTATTGTGCCCCGTCTGAGTCAGCACTTTGTGGAACCACAATAATTGCGTCTTTTGGATTACTTCTTTGCACAGACTGAAAAGTTTTAAGTGTTTAAGCTCAGTCACACTGGATGAAGAGTGACTTTTGGTGCATTACTTATTACTTTTTTTTTGTTTTATTTTTCGCCCCACATAGCATGTGTGCAAAACGTTCAGTTTTGTGCTGATTTGACCAGATCTCCTTCTACATGTTCTTTTCTTAACTTGTGCTAAACTTCAAGTTGGAAGCTGGTCAGAACCTAGTCTCAAATTTTTGCCATCTACTTGAAAAACTTGGAGATACATATTAATGACCTCTCCTTATTAAACTCTATATGATTGGTTTGAAAATGAGCTATTGAAGCTGTGTGTTCTTCCTAAAGAACAGGACTGCAAATAGATTTTTCAGTTTTGTACCTCAGCTTCTCACATTGTGTCATTTCAGCACACATGGCTATCTTTAAGTATAAAAATGCATGTTAAAATAAGTTAAGGGCTTCCTTTGTCTTGTGGTCTAATTTTTATATCGTATTCAACGAAGCAAAACCAAACATTTCCCTCTGGAGCGATTACGGCTGTTGGAGCTCTCCAGATCAGTTATGGTCGGTACCGGATGACTGATTTGCATGTTGGCTTGTTAAGTCATTTTCTGACTGATTCTGTTTATAGACTGACTCATTGTCTGCAGGGTTGCACAAACCTGTTTCAGCTTCCTTGTACTGGTCAGATTTAAGTATATTTTATTGTTACTCTGAAAACTTTTTCTCCCAGCCCCCCCACATTGAAGTGCAAGCTTAATCACCAGTTGATTCAAGAAAAGGGAAATGGTAATAATGCCAAGAGAGAACGAAACTGAGAATTAGTCACAGAAATGTGAGCTCTTTGTTTAATAACGATGCGCAATTAGTTACTACAAAACAGATTAAATGCATTCTGTAATCAATAGCATTGTCTCCTGCAGTAAATGATCCAATGTTTGTATATCAGATTATGTAGTTCTCTCCAAATGCTTGCGAATTGTGAGACTGACCTTCGTTTCTATACCATTGGGTCTGTTTCTACACTGCTACGCTCACATTAATCTTGATGGTAAACAGTGGGGGTTGAATAACTGCATCGCTACACCCCAAGAATAGCTTCAGCTGAAGTTGTACAGGAAGTTCATCGTTCATACTGGACTGTAACGACCCAGTTTTAGTTAGACCATTTGTAGTTGCTGAATCCGTGGGTCACACAGCTGGTGCTTCAAAATCAGTCCAAAAAATTTATATATTTTTGAATATCCTGATGAACACAATAGTCACAAAGAATTGGATTACCAATGTGGCAATGATAAATTCTCACCCCTGTTAGAGATTTACCAGTCAGGTTTTTCCTGGCTGGAATGACTTTAAGTTGCAGTAAAGCCATGCAACTTTACTGCATGAGGTAAAGTTGATCTACCAATTCAAGCTTTGACCGATTTGTCGTTGTTCCAAAAATATGAAACGGATATGAGAATAAGCTGCAGTTTCTTTTGTTGCGGTAGTTGTTTCAAATCCAACACCAGACTTATTGATTCATTACAAAATTATTCCTCTTTAGCTACATGTCCCAAGCCTTTATCTGATCTCTTATAAACTCAAAATAAACATGTCAGATTGTTGAAGTTCTTAGTTTAAATCTAATAAACTAAATTAGAAAACTACAATGAGTTAGAAAACGATCATATTGTCAAGTGTTGACCAGCTGATTACAGAGTAGTGAGAATTGGACTGATTCCAATGTCTGTCTGGTTGATCAGTTTATTTATCTCCAAGCACTGCTAGGACATTTGACATTTTGCCAATATCCTTCTTGTCTGTACCTAAAAAGCCTGATGAAAAGTCATCTTTCCATTGGAGGATCAATATCCTCACGTGACTTTCAGGAATGTATGTGCAGACACGAGCACAGGCCCCCGTCCACTCTCTCTCCTTCTTCCACATCCAGCCCCCCCTACAACCGTCCTGTTCCTGCTGCTAAGTGGATTTTCTGGCCAGCTCTGAGTGCTTTAGTACAGCACTCTAATGAGAGAGCATTATCTTTACACCACCTGTCTGCCTGCCAGACTGTCAGACAGACCAGTAGTGTATCTAACATGTTTTCTCACTGTTCGGTCAATGACAAGACATGCAAGGATATTGGGTTTAGGTGTGTAATGTAGCTGAGGAGGTCGTGTTTCTTGCGTTGGCCGCAGATCCTTTACTGCATGAGGTAAAGTGTGTCGCGACCAAGATTCCTCGTCTTCTGTGCCGTCTGATCGATGAGGTAAAGCGAAAGTCTGGTGATGCAGCAAAAACACTTTTTAATGAGACAAACCTTAATCACTGCAGAAGTAGAGTAGAAACAAGCTACTACAGTAGATTGGAAGAGATAAACTATACAGTGTCTGTTCTTTTACTGTCCCTAATCCTGTAGTATGGTCATGGCATTCAACCTTATTTTAACGGTTCAAGAAAGATCCATTTTTTAAAACCATGCGTAGATATGCATTTCCAACAAGTAACAAAAGCATCCAAAATTGCTGTCTCTGGATTCTACCCTAAAGTAAGGTTTTCAAAATTGCAACATTTGTTATATTTTCAGTTAGTGCGGTTCATATTCACACTACACTTTGTCAAACAAGCCAAACCCTTTGAGCAACTTGTTCACTCATTTTTGGTGCGGCTGCTCCAAGAAACACTGAAGCATACGACATGAGTCGCTAAGTGTCTCTAAACAAGTGTCTCTCCAGTCTGCTTGACATTCACAAATGCATCAAACCACACCAGAGTTCACTTCTACAAAACCGAGACGTAGATTTGTAGGCTGACCAGTTTGCTTTTTTGGTCCGCATCAGAAATTGATTGCACAGCCACACCTACCCAAACAAACTGGACTGTCTCGGCAAATGAACTAATTTGTTGAAAGCAGACCAGACGGGGCTGGTGTGAATGAGCCCTAACTGAAGCAGAGATGCAATGTAGGTCATGTAGTCACCTTTACACGGGGTCAAAGGTGTACAAATATATAAAATGTTGAATATCAGTTATCAGCCATTGCTGTATATAAATATCAGCCCAAATTTTCTCTTCAATGTATCTGCAAAAAATTTTAAAGGCAGAATTGTATTAGTAGCAATTGAGCCAAATATGAAGAAAGTGCCAAAATGTTTGATCACTCAGCTTTAGACAAGTAGCTATGAAGAAATCGGTTTCACCAAATCTGTTTCTGTCAAAAAGCATAAACTATACATGTCCAACAGCAGCTTACCATTTTATCTAAACAATTTTAAAACCAGTTGGAGTCCCTTTCCTTGTCCTCTGAAACATTAAGGTAGAGAACATAGCTTTGTCTATGGTTTGAACAAAAAATAGACTAACGTTTTGGGCCAAAAGCAGACCTACTTAATCAGTCATCAAGCTAAAACAAACACAACCGTGAACACCTGTGGTCGGTAGTTACTTTCTTCCTTCCGGTCTCTCATTTAGTCTGTCTTCATCAACAGCTTCAGAGCAGTGACGAACATCGTTTGAAAAATAACGCGTTAAACCAAAAAAAATATATATATATAGCAAACATCCCTTTATTTGTCTTTCCCTGTTTGCAGGGAAAGACAAATAGAAGGCAGTATCTCAACATTTGTGAAGACTCAAAGCAATCATTTTCCTATTTCTTGTAATAACTTTCTTTGAAATATCCCCAGACACTCATTGACTCATTTACTCACACTAGAACACAGCAGCTTGCAGCCTTCAAGGTTTTATAAGTCTTCACAAGAGGCTTTTGTAGAATGCGTTACACAGTTCCTCTTGTGTTTTTTTTTCACAAATAAAGTTTCTGAAAGACAGATCAGAGCCAGCGCTTTTCTGTAGTGTGACAATAAGCTTGATGAAGGCTGTTTTTATCTTTGGGTTGCGTAAACGACAAACAAAATCCTGCAACTTATGCTGATAACCACTTGTGTACGCTGATTATTAAAGTGCTGTGTAGTGCCAAAACACTATCAGTGGCAATGTTAGAAATGACAAACTGAGGCATTCTCTTTTGGTTTTTGGACTATTTATCTTTTTTAGTACCAGATCTAATACATGGAAGTTTATTGGCTTGCTTAAAATGTATAGTAGCAAAAAAACCTGCTGTACTAATATGTAGCGGAGCATTTGACCACACATTATTATGCCGGAATAATAATTAAGTTGCATTGCACTGTGGTTGATTTTCTCTTCAGCTGCTGTTTGTGGTAGAATTGCATTGCAGATTTTATCAGACTGGGCACAATAATTTTCATTTTAGTTTGTGTCAGTGATAAAAACCTATGTATTAGGTTTAGGAAATAAATGTGCATCCTATAGGTACAGAATATATTGCAAATATGGCGTCCTTGCAGTAACAACGTACACAAATTAACTTGGCACATCAGTTAGCTGTAGTGTTTTAAGCTTCCAGTGTTTATTTCATTGACACACGTCTACAAAAATTATTTGGTAATTTTTCCGCCCAAACAAAAACTTTCATTCATAGTTCATGTTAAAAATCTGATCTCTAATTTAAGGTGTACATGACACAAGTCATGTAAAGCAGAACTAAGAAGCTTCCGATATCGGCTACTTTTTTTGTGTCCATACTGGGTTTTGGCGATGATGTGCAGATGTTTGTTTCACCCAATTGCCAACCAGTCCGTGACTCCATTGTACCACTGTGCTCTGATTTCATCATTTGTTACATTTTCAGTTGCTGCGGTTCGTTTCCACACTACACTGTCCAACAAATCAAACCCTTTGAGAAACTTGTTCTCGCACTTTGTATGTGGTGGTGCTATACCAAGAACCGTCGAAGGAAATGACACAAAAATCTCTGAAGAAAACGTGAGCCCAAACTTCTTCCTTACCAATACGTACAGAAAAATGGGGGTGATGTCAGATTTGAGCAGTTGTAGGATTTCTCTTTTGACTCTGGCTAAAGACCATCAGCCATTTCTCCCGCTAGCGCTAAACTCGCGCTTTTGTTGTGGTTGTACTTACCCACGATGCCCAACGCAACAGTCTGCTTCCTCCTTTTGGAGCGGTCTCTGATTCGCTTTGTATTTCCATATTCGATCTGCACCAGAGTTCACCTCAACCAGACCAAGACACATTTACATCTCCCCAAACAAAACATTAATTACACTTACATGCAGCATTAACTACAGACTTTGAGTTAATCTTTTCACCTTCCTTTGCCTGCAGTACTGGATCAATGAGTTCACCAGCTCTCTGGGTATTGGAGTCTTTCACTCAGGGATTGAGATCTATGGAAGAGGTAAAGTTTTTTTCAAGGATGATACTCCTGAAGATCAGGATGTATGATGATGCATATCGATTTTTCTTGTCCGACATGTCTAGAAACATTTTTTTCTTCTGTGCTTAGAGTTTGCCTATGGTGGACACCCATACCCGTTCTCAGGAATCTTTGAGATCACTCCGGGCGATGCCACTGAACTCGGCGAAACGTTTAAGTTCAAGTAAGTACGATTTTTGGAGGGTTTTCAAAGATGCATTATGTGCCTGTTGGATGTCTTATGGCAGTTTATGAAAGTCAACAATTGTTACACAAATGGGAAAGTCTGACTAAGTCATTGTTTCCTGAGTAAAGAGGTCAGGTCAACTTTGGACTGACAACAAAATAATCTAATGTAGATGATATGGACAGATCAAATAAAAACCAACCACAGTTAAATATTTGCATACTTAAATGCTATATTAAAATAAAAAGATTGAATAATTGAATTGAGCAGAACTGTTATTCTTTAGCTTCAACAGCAAAGGGTTTTATTTTGGATGATCTCCTTTGCAGTTGATTGAAACAGCAGAGGATCAGTCGGTTCAGTATGTTGGAAGAGTCTCTGTTTATCCAGAGCTGCTGTGTGTTACTTCTGCTCTAGTTGATCTGCCCTGTGGCTTTAGAGAGTCGTCCCCACACGCACACACACACACGCACTCTCACACACACACACACACACACACACACTTTCATGGTGGCCTCGTACAGACCAGGAGGCTGTAAGAATGGATCATTTGGAGCAAATAGTGGACTAAAGCTGGTTGATTGTTGATTGCAAACTGGGGGGAAAAAAATAAAGTTTGCCTCTTGAACAAAAATCCAATAAAATTCTGATGTTAAATCTAAATGTTTCACAAAATATTGACAAATACTTTTAAGTGAGCTGTTCTCCAGTTGATTTTATTTGAGCTCATACTTGCTGTGTGTGTGCGTGTGTGTGTGTGTGTGCGCGTGTGTGTAGGGAAGCCATCGTCCTGGGCAGCACAGACTTCACGGAGGAAGACGTAGAGCGGATTGTGGAGGAGATGGGGAAGGAGTACAAGGGCAACGCCTACCACCTCATGCACAAAAACTGCAACCACTTTTCCTCAACACTTTCAGAGGTGGAGTACAAAAAAACAGAAAGAAATAACCACAAGCTTGCACAACTGTCTGTATTACGGCGATGTGTTGACTCCCTTTCATTTGAACAGCCTAAAACTTACATTTTGTTGAACTCATGGTGATGTATCATGTCATGGTGACTTCGTCAATGCATCAATAACTAGATGCTGTTATATTGAAAGATTTATGTCATTATATATGTGTGTGTGCGTGTGTGTGGTTGCCTTTGTGTGTGTCTTCAATCAGCTTATGCTGGAGTGACTAATGAGTAGGGAGTCTTACAGTTAGCAACTACCGCTCAGATGGGGATTAGGACACTGATACAAGCCTGAACATGCAGGGCCAGCTGGCAAGCACACACACCCACACACACACACCCACAACCAAACAGCACATATGTGCTGTAAATGCCACACAGAGAAATCCTCTCTAAGGAAATGACAGATTAGGGTTCAAACATTCACACATAGACGCACCAGTACTGTTAAAATGTTTAACCAAACAAGGGAGGTGAAGTGTTTCTGAACTCTTATACTGAGAAAGATGATCAGATCAAACGTTACAATTACTTCTCCACAGATAATATTTGTCTCTTGTCCTTTTTTCACAAATAATAGTCAAATGTTTCTCGAAAGAGTAGTCTTTCTACACAAGTCTATGATCTGGATACATTTGGATTTGGTAGATAATTTGTGGAAGATAAATCCTGGTCATAAAACACTTTTTGCCGTTTTCAGTCAGAGGGGGAAGCTTTTTCCTATATTGCAGGCATTTAATATTTGCTCACGCTTTCTTTCTGTGTCTTGTCCCCTATTTTCGTATCATATCTTAGCAGACATCTGCTCAGATCAAGACAGAACAAGCTGATCGGCGTGATGAAACAGTTTAATCTGATGTCTCAAAGCAAGCGAGGTTCATAGAATTAGACAGGGTACAAACTGCATCCATTGGTGAGACGTTATGTTGAGGAAATAGGAGAAACAAACGCTGTACTGTTAAAATAGACAGTAAAATACACAGTGATAGTCTGCAGTGTTCAAAAAGTCCCCCCTCTCTTTTTTTTTTTTTTTCTTCTTCTTGGTTTCCCATTTAACACTAATCGGTCTCGGCGTCAGCTGTAAAAGGTCATCATATCTGCCATGAGCAAGTGTGTGTGTGTGTGTGCGCGCGTGTGTGTGTGTGTAAATCGAGATATTTATGGATTAGCTGCTGCTTTCTGACAGCCTTAGGAAGACAAAGAAGAGGGGAAAGCTTTCTACGTGTGACATCATGTGGTTTGTTATGTGGAGGGCGGTGAGGATTCGTGTCAAAACGTGTGATGAGGCAATTAACCTTCATCTTGCTCCACCTCAATATATTGCGAATTAAATTGGCAAAGTAATTAAAAATATTTGTTTAACCAGGAGAACACTGATATCCTTGTCTACATGTTGCCAGGTCTTTATATCATTGTTTAAAAAAAGAAAAGAAGATTATTTATTGATGTGTCAATTTTTAGTTTTGAAAAATTCACTTTTGGAAAATCAGGATTTTTTTTAAATTTTATTTTTCACCTGTGCACTTTGCAGGTTTCCATAGTTGAGTGATGTCAGCAGCCCCAAGGCGGCCATCTTGTTTGACAAGCGTGTTTTACAGCTTCTTTTTATGTGGACTTTAAATTCAAGTCACCTCTACGACAAAATATTAGGGCCTGGCTACATTTTTATTTTTTTCAATTACAAGAATACAATCATCTTATTAGGAAAATTAAGTACTAATTTTATGAGAACTCTAAAAGGACAAATAAGAAATGAATCATTCAGACTTTTTTCTTATTAAAGAACTTATTTCTCGTGATAAGACTTTCATCTGGTTTTTTCGCTGCCAACATCATGACTATGTTCTCATAATTAAAAAAAAAAAATTGTATTCTGGCCCTAATACTTTGTTGCACAGTTAACAGGAGAAATAATTGCAATAGAAGCCATTTGTAAAAAATGTTTTCCTGTATTTTTTATTTTTTTTTATTTAAAAGAAAGCAAGAAAAGAATAAATTAAAACCGGAAATTAGATACGGTATGAGAAAACTTATCAGTATTAAGTAGTACTCGGCAAAACAAAATATATAAATATGTATCAATAATAATTTTGCAAGCCTGATCCAGAACCGCACAGCATTCTGGGGAATGTAGGCAGAGGAAAGACTTTAGCCCTTCAACCTCTCACGGCTGTATTTGTTTTGAACCGTTACCTAAACTTTTCTTCTTCTGTTCTTTTTTTTTTTTTTAATGTTTCTTTGTAGATCCTCTGTGGCAGGGAGATCCCTCGTTGGGTCAACCGCCTGGCCTACTTCAGCTCCTGTGTGCCGTTCCTCCAGAGCTGTCTGCCCAAAGAATGGCTGACCCCTGCTGCCTTACAGTCTAGCGTGAGCCAGGAGCTCCACGGAGCGGCCGGAGAGCTGGAGGAGGCCGAGGATGCCGCCGCCACCGCCTCCCTGGCCTCCATGTCGCCCTCGGCCTCCTCCAGCCCCCCTTCCTCTCTGCCTCGACACTGTCGCCCTCAGCCCCGCAGGTAGAAGCAGGGGGTGGGGGGAAACCCCGGGCCTTCGCCCCCTTTCTTAAAGAGACAGTGACCTACTGGAGAAACTACAGCAGCCACAGCCAAAAGTCCTGTCGGACCGTTGATTCAGGCGCCCAGACTCGCTCCGTGTGGGAGCATCGGGACAATCTGACCCCGTCTGGACCTGCCGAAGGGTTCTCACTGATCCCCAGAAGCCCCTGAAAACTCAACCCATTTCCACTTATTTCTCCTTTACCTACAAACCACATGCAGGTTGTACCAGCATTTACTTGTCACCGCCTCCACCTGGTGTAGAAACGTCTCCGGAGCAGTCGCAAACTATAAACTCCTTGGTACATTGACATGGAAAATTTCTCTTTATTTTAAACAATTTTCTAAAAGTTTTTTTTGTTTGTTTGTTTGTTTTTTTTGCCATGGAAAATGTCAATTAGCTTAAAAATAGTCTTTTACCTATACCTGTCTAATCATTTTGAGGCGAATTTCTGTTTAAATTAAGTTTCTGTCGCTGCTGATTACAACCTGAATCCCTGGTAAAGGTGCTTTAGGACCTTTTGTAATTTCTCTCCAATAAGTGTGTTGTTTTAAATGTCTCTGTGATTGTTCTGACTGCAAATAAGAGCAAGTTGAGGAGAGAAGTGCCACGTTCTCTTGTCTTTCCTCTTTTGAAGAGTGGCTCTGTGCCACATCATATTTCTCAAATAAGACCATGAGTTTGTAATCAAATGTTTGTCTGCTGTCATCTGATGAGCTGAGCTTCAAAAAAGTATTAAGTAAATACAGTTGTGCTTTTACGTTGCAAAAACACAAAATCTTACAAAGTGCTTTAAATAAAACAAAACTAACTCATAAGTAAATTTTGAGCAAGATAAGAGTTTTTATTTGTCAATAATTTGTTAATATTGATTTTAAAAAAAGCTTCTAGTTACACTGACAGTTTGAGTAAAAAGATGTTTGCCAAGGTAAATAGTATTTTTTGTTAAATCAATGTTAAGGAATTGTTGCTCCTATATCTTGCTGAATTGTTACTTGTAAGTTAGTTTTGTCTTATTTCAAGTCTATTAAGGCAGTCACACAAGAACAAAAACACTTTGTAAGATTTAATATTTTTGTAGTTTTATTTCCTACCACTGAACGGATATACTCTTAATTACAGGTTGCATGTTTTTAATATGTTTAATATCAAGTTATGCTTCTGTTCTAGAGCAGAATTAATTGTAGGGCTTTTCAAGCGTCTTTACCAGGGATTCCATCAGCGCAGTGGTTTCTATATGATTTCCTTTGAGGCTGTTTAATGACTTGGCAAAGGATTGTCTCGTAAATGAGATTCTCGGTGGGAATTTCCTGCAGATAAAAGTGGTTCTGCAGTCGAGTTGATTCAGCCTACCGGATGCTGCTGATGGGTAAAGGTCTAGAATCCGCCTATTTTATTTGTATTTTATTTCCAGTGAAACACTTAGCGGTAGCTCAGGTCGTAAAAAATATACCAAGAAAACAAAACAATCTGATGATTCACACTGACTCATCAACAAACTCAAACGTTTTTCTTAAGTGTTTAGTAACAAAGGTGAAGGCAGTGATACTTTCTCAGTAGCAGCTGCAATGATGCCTTTAAACCAGGTATGTTTTTATGAAACCTATATGACAAAGTTTAATAGTTTTTGGGGTTTTTTTTTTTTATTTCAAATCAAAGTAAATTGGAATTCACACTAATGCTGTATGGTAATTACATTCAAAAACAACTTTTTTTTTTTTTTTTTTAACTGACCAGAGATCAGTTTGCACCAGTTATTTTCCTCCAAAGTAATGATACATCAAACAAACGAAAACACTGTGTGTTGAGGGGTTTTTTTGCAACACATTTTCATCATCACACTGACAAAAAATAAATAAATAAAGCTTTGCATTTCACAGGAAGGTGCTAATTTTCCTCAATGAGAGATTGGTTTTAACTACCGCAGGGCGAGTTCTGCTCCAGAGCCGCTGCTGTGCTGGAAGGACGTTTGGATTGACCGACGTTTCTGACAAATCCTGTTCTGCTGTATTCCCATTTTTCTGAAATTCTGGCCTTTTCTTTTTTGTCAGCTTTGTTTATCTTTTTGACAAACTCAGGACTCTTAAAGGCTTTGTAGTTTGAAATTTTAAAAAAATTTTTTTTTTTTTTTTTTACACGTTTTATGTCATTTTTCTTTCTAAAGTGGTAGATGCTCAATTTTGTATTCCACTCTTTAAAAAAAAAACTAACTTGTTTACTATCTGTGCTTTTCTCTCTACCTTAACGTGCAGGACTCTTTTCAAAACTGATTAGCATCAAGCTAACCTCTGGGCCACATTTTCCTCCACCACACATAAATACTTGGACACCTTTACAAATGTAGCACTGTTTGAAAGTTATTGTCAAATATTATTTTTAAGGGACTGGATTCCTTTCTCTTTTTTTTCCAACTCAATCATTTTGGCTTCCTTTGTTTTGGTGCTGCGGCACCCAGACGTAATTTGATTGTTTTAGGTTTATTATAAATGAACACCAGTGTTACAGAAGAAAAGGTAAAGCAAAGGTATTTTGTCATAAAACCAGCAGCTGACTTTGTGTGGTAGGATAAAATCAAGAGCTTTATCAGTAACTGCTGTTTAAAAGAGGACGTCACTTTGGCGCCCTCTGCTGGACATCCTATTAGAGCTACTGGAGTTTCCTGAAAAGCAATGAGTGGTTTATGTTTATGACACAAATTAAGATTATCCTTTAAAAAAAAAAAAAAAGTAACAAAAATTAGCTAAAGATGGCTTTGACGTGAATAAACAACCTGTAAATGTTAACTCATTGAAATGAGTTAACATTTTTATGAGTTACAAAAGTAAATGTTCCAAAGTAAAATTAGAATTTAATTCATGTCAGGAAACTCCAGAAGGCTGTTTTACAGTGATTTATTTCCCCCTTTTTCCCCCCCAGAGATTTTAGTACAGATCACAGCTGGATCCTATCTGAATATTAAAATAATACAGTATATCACTCCTGTTATTTTATGTTGTGATAGTTTAACTGACAATAAATTATACTTATTTAGTTGCAGCAGAAAAAAATATACCAATAAAGCCTTATGTTTTCATTCACGTATGTAGATGGAATTAACCCGTCTCACTTTTTGTCTGTCTTGTTTCCAGCTCTGCTGAACCTATTGGAAATAAAAAGAAAGAGAGAAATAATCCATCTATTCACAAGCAGTCGTAGTTTTCCTTTTTAGTTTGATCAAAATCTGGGTCCTATATGTTGACAGGTTTATAGTTCACCAATAATTTTTTATTAATAATTTGTTAAAGAATTTGTTTTTAAAACAACTACACACATTGCCTTGCAGGAGTGCTGACACTCTTCAGTGTAGAAGAAACACTACAGAATTGGGACTGTTTAAAATGTCAAATGAAAAGTTATTACTGTTTTATTACTGTTTTTACATACAAGTAAATTTTTATAATTAGAAGTCCTCATTTATGATTCCAAGAATTGTTGATTATTTAAAACCATCAGGTTTTATGTCATTGTTTTTAAGTCAGGATGTTATCTTCAATAATCTGAGTTACAACAATATTTAATTTTCCTTCAGGGTTAATAAAGTATTTTTGAGTTTGAATTAGGAGAGAAAAAAAAAGCAGTGAAAGAACTTTATGCAGCATTCTGAAAAAAAAAGATGTGTGCAACCTAAATGTTTAATTTTTATGCAGTAAATATTTTGGGCTGGAATGTCCAGATTGTCGTCAAAATGTCTTGCAAAAGTTAGAAACGTGAAAATTTAAAATTTGGTAGAACCCTCTTAGGAAATCTAGTAAACATGTTTGTTCATGTGAAAAGGAATATTTCACATCTAAGATTTTTAAAAATGTATTTATTACAAGAAAATAAAAAAAAAAGCATTGATTTTGTTCATTTTCCGCTGCACATTTAAACATCGCTTTGTGGGTCTCGGTCATGTCAATGTTCAACATCCAATGAACGTTTGTGTTTTTAGCTTTGTATATTTTGTAGAAACACTGGAAGTGTGAACATTTTGTTGCAAGGCACTGTACACACACAATGTGGCCTTCACCTGAAAAACTGAAATAATTGCAACAACCAAGCTACATCATCTCAGCAGTGGTGGAATTACACAACATTCAGAAGCAATCATCCTTTCAGATTATTAAAAAAAAAAAAATCAAAAGTTAATATCTCTTCCATTACAGTTATCTGGGAACAAACTTCAGCTTCACAGGCTTGATTGGTTGGAACTTCCAGTCAAACCGAATTGGGACCTGAAGACGGAAACAGATGGAAATGAAACGCTGACACGGCGGCAGAGCAGAACGATTGGATGACTGCAGGCTGTCGGTCTTACCAAAGTGTCGCTGCACGTTTCCACAGAGTAATTCTGCAGGATGCGCACAATGACCATCTTCATGACCAGGATCGCGTATCGCATCCCGACACAGTTACGCGGGCCGAGTCCGAACGGCATGTACGCGTACGGGTTCAGATCCTTCTCATTCTCCTCACTGAACCTGCAGGGACCAGATTAAAGTGTCTGTTACATTTTATTATTATTTTTTTTTCTTATTGTTCTGAAATTGAGAGCCTTTTTCTCTAAGATGTCAAGAACAATAAAACAGTAACTGCTTTTTCATAAACCATAAATTTGTGCAATTTGAAATCACAAAAATAACCTTGCTTAATTTAAACACGCCAATTAAAAATACAACAACAAAAAAATGGTCGGTCACAATATATCAACACTGCAAGGGAAACACTTTTTTCACATCACACAAGTCAAGTGATCGGTCACCAGTGGCGAAAATGATGAAGCTTTTGCTTAATTTTTGGACACTGTGCAGCTCTCACAGCATTGTGGAGCTCCTAAAAAGTTTGGTGTCATTTGAACGTGTTGAATCCATAACGCTTCTATAAAATCGCTAACTACAATTTCCCCAAAACGCCGCAAACGTAGCCATAGCTGTTCCCATGTAGGCGTAAGTTGACTGTCGCTCAAAGATGGCAACGTCTCCTCTAATGGATGACAGATGGTGAGCGCCATTGTTGAATTATGTTTCCCGTAAGTGTTTACATCCGTCTGCCGTGATTTTTAACGACTTAAAGCGTGAACAAGCGTATTTATGTGTGGTTTTAATTTGACTTCTTTTTTATTTTCCCAATGGAAACAGGACAGTTGCAAAATTGCGCTTTTTCAACATTCGCAGAATCTCGACTACATTTTGCGAACATCTGTAATGGAAATGCAGCTGGTGTTCTCTTTCAAAGTACCTCTCTGGTATGAAGCTTTCGGGTGAGCTCCAGTACCGTGGGTCCATGTGCAACAAATGCACTGGAATCCCAACTAACGTTCCCTCTGGGATGGTGATGCCATTAATCTTCGTCGTCTTTTTGCAGATCCTCTCAAGTCGAGGCGCAGCAGGGAGTATTCGCTGTGACTCACACAAAACCTGGTCCAGGTACTCCAGGCTATTAAGGTCCTCGTAGGAGATGGAAGCCTGGAAGCAGCAGAGCAAGTTGGATGTAAATGAACACCCCAAAACTCAGAGATTATGTAAAATAATAATAATTTTAAAAAAACAACAATAATTAAGTGTTAATCTACATTTTTCGGTAGGCGGTCATCGATTTCTTTCTGCAGCGTCTGCATGATATCAGGGTAGATGGCCAGGTTATAAAGGATGAACGACAGGGCTGTGCTGGTTGTCTCGAAGCCAGCGAAGATGAATATTGTGGCCTGGGAAAGGATCTCGTGCTCAGTCAGACCTGCAGCCAGAAACACTGGTGTGAGCTACTCACGTGCTTCAGATTACTTCTGCTCAATAAGCAACAAACGATGCCTTGATCCACAACAAGTTCAAGAAGGGATAAAAGCCGAAAGGCATCGATTGACATTTATCAGTTTGAAAAGGTCACAAAGCCATTCTCTAATTCGCCCAGTGAATCATCATTCACGAATAGGGGTGGGGGGACATGGCAAACCCCCAAACTGGGATAGCTACTGAAAAAGTGAGTCAATGACTCTTCATGAAGAGAGCTGCAATGGACCTTACCAAGCTCCGCCCACAACTGGCCTAAAAAATCTCACGTGGCTGCAAGTCTCACAAGTTTCTATGTAAACATGGGGTCTTCCACTTGGACCGATAAGAGTATTTCTAAAATAAAATCTTTACTGTATGTCAGATACACATTGCATATTGATCTGTTTAGCTAACATAAGACTGTGTGGCAGACAGGCTTCGATGTGTAGTTAGTATCAGTAATCCGTTATGCTGTATTTAGCTGAAAGGTGTTCATGATGGATGTGTTTATTATTGATTTCCTTTTTTTCAGACATAAAGAAAGCAAATCAATAATACTTACACCAGCACACACTCCTTTGTTCTTGTTGATCCTAGGAAGGTTGAGCTGCTCATGGGGTCATGCACAAGCTTTGATCCTAGCGAGGCATTCTGCTTCTGATTTTGGAAATCTGTGAATTTTACTACCACAAATATGATCAGGATTCCTGACATCACCAGTACAGATACCCCACTGGCAATGGAGAACCAGTCTGTTTCGATTGATGAGAAAACTTTCTGCCGGTCTGCAATGTAGCCTGGCGCTACATTAGCTTGTGTTTACTATGGCATGGTAATGCATGTACCTTAGCTTGTGTTTGTGAGACTGCCACACTCGTGATAGCCGCGCTACTACGTAGAATAAGCACCAGTCAATGAAACGCGGGCCCTGTGGTAAGGTCCATTTCACGTGCCATAGTGGAAAAAAAAAAATCTGGACAAAATGGTGTCCATGGCAGAGCTTCAAGACAAAAACAACTGCTGATCAAAAAATGGACAAAAATAAATATCTCCCCCAAAGCAAACAAACAAACAAACAAAAAAAGAACACAAGTTTGGACCTTTTTGTGAGTCCTGTTATTTCTAATAGCAAATAACTAACTGCACCTCAGAAGAATACCATAGCAACAGCCAGACATGGTGGAGGTAGCGTGATGGCATGGGCTTAACTTTCGTTGTTAATATTGATAAAACAGTACCACTGGTGTATTTCTTTCACTTGTAACAAGACACGTTATAAGTTTAAAAATCTTCCAGTAGTGATTTAAAAGAAGCTCCTATATCTTGCTGAAAATGTTTTTTGTTTTTTCTCCGAAGAGCTTTTGCGGCACTAGTGGCTTGTATTTTTTGCAACGGTGGACAGAAGGGAAGGAGGGCGAGGAGAGGGGGGAGGACATGCGGCAAAGGTCACCGGGACTCGAGCCTGCGACATCTGCGTGCTAACCCCCTGCACCACCACAGCACGCCCCGCTGAAAAGTTATTTTTAAGTTACTGCACTTGAAATAAGACAAAACCCAGATATTTGTACAAGAAACTTGCCAAAACAAACAAACAAACAAAAAAATACTTGGTAAGATTTTGGCTTTTTTTGGGTGTTATTTGTGGACCTTTCATTGTAGTTTACATTTCAGCCCCGGTCATTCACGGCCAGTGAAAACAGACCTTTACTTGGTTGCTCATGTTCGCTCTTTATGTCGTTTTCTGGGATCTCACTCTGAATCAACACCTGCAGGAAGTCTCCACGGGCCTGGATTTACACAGAACACAGTTACCTACACATACTAATGTTTTGGTTTCTTTTTTTTTTAGGGGATATGACAGCAAATGAACACTTACCGATACATCTGCAGTATGCTGGTCTTTAAATTTCTTAATGATGTTGTGAAAAAAGTCCAAACTGGATGAGGGCAACATCTCAACCTTGAAGAGCTTCAGCAGATAACGACTGAGAGGAAAGATTGCTGAGAAGACACAAAGTTGTCAAATGAAAATAGACAACTTTGTCTTTGTTGGCGCTCGCCAACAAAGAGGAAAGAGGGTGGCTTACAAGAGAGGAAGAGAGGCAAGAAGTTGATTTTCATAATCTTCTCCATGTGAACTTTCACAGGGTCATCGGGGTTGTTGATGGAGTCCATCTCCACGCTGAAGGAGGCGCTGGTCACCACGTCCAAACTGTATGGCGAAACGAGTCTGAAAAGAAAGAAAGACAGGAAGAAAGACAGAAAGAAAGACAGATTGTTGTTGCTTGTTTGGGGGAGGAACAGTTCAAAATCAGAGGGAATACAACGGATCAAAGCGCTTACTGTTTGACAAGAACGGGCTCGTCCAGGTTCATTTTTCCGAGCTTCACAATGAGTCGATCTGCAAAGCGAGCAACCAAGGGGAAAACCTTCAGAAAAAAAACAAAAACAGTGTTAAAACTGTATCCTACCTACTTAAACCTCTGCAGAGTGTGAATGTAGCCAGCAGGTGGAGCCCTTTATAAGCTCTGAAAACAAAATTTATTCAAATAAAGGTTCTCTATCAAGCAAAAAAAAAAAGAAAAAAAGAAGAGTTTCTTGTTTGGCCGGAGAGAAGTTCAACCCTAAACTGATGACCTGCAAGTTTCACACCATGCAACGCCAGTAGCTGTTTTACGCAGTTTGTAGGTAAGGTGATCAACTGGGTCAAAGGGAAGCATCCAGGAGTAATGCGTGTGACTTTGTGTTTACTCAAAATAACCATTTAGATTTACACAGATCTTCCACGAAAGGTGATACAGCGACTTTAAAGTGACCAGTTTGGTGGAGAGCGGACAACATTTAAATGAGTCTTCATCAAATGTCATCAAATCCATATTCAACCACCTCGACCTGTTAAGAAGAGAAAGGGTGTTTCTGATTTATTCTATTGCTATTACTCGTTTTCACGTCTCCAAGTTATCCACTCTATATACACACAAAAAAAACCCTCAATCAAAACTACAGCTGCAGTACAAAATGACTGACTTCCTCCCTGCTGTAGACCTTTTCGCAACACACAGATGTGGATAAAATGTATTTTTCTCATTGAAATGTGTGAAATGTTGACGGACTTAAAATAAACAAAAAAAAAACAAAAAAAACTAAATTGTGCACTGTTTAGTTTTTCCTTCATTGGCCTTAAAACGTCTGTATTTTGACAAGTCTTGATGCATTTTGTTAAATTTCAAATCTTATGCGTACACTTACCAATACTTGATAAAAAAAAAATAGTACTCAAGTAAAAGTTAAAAGTGCAGTGGTGTAAAACTACTCCTAAAAGTACCAAAACGTTACTCAATAAAATGTACCTGAGTGACTGTAACTAGTTACTAGTAGGAACTGTCCTTGGTAAAATCGTCATCATATTCTATTTTTGACCTATTTTTATCTTTTCTTTTTAACAGTGAATATATTAGTTTCAGTCTATTTCCATTAATGTTATTAAAATAGACCACAGTAGTGCCAATAAAGAAATAAAGAAAAGCAAACAGTAGAAGTTGGTCAACAGCGTCGTAGATCTTGACCTGCTTCAGTCTTCCGCTGGTGAAACATGGAGATATGGTGCTGCGAATTCGCTTCCACCTTTCATCCTTCACTGCCGTGATTGCGTCGTACAGAGGTCCGCTGTCTTCAAAGAAAACCTGGAAACGGACAAAACGGCAGGACATGCTTAGACTTTACATTTTCATTCAGAAAACAACTAATTTCATTTCTTAAGAATATAAGCTCTTTATGGTTAAAGAGTGCAGCGGGGACATTTAAGGCGTTCAGGTTTCATTGTTACACTCCCAGCCCTGAAAAGGTGAAAGTGGAATATTCTAGGTGAGACAGATCCTTACTTCCTCTACCATCGGCCAACGGGAGTGTGCGGAAGCGTTTTGGATGTTTATCCTGTCAACCTTGTCAGGCGTTCCAGAAAAATCTAAATCTTCTGAACAAAACGCTTTTCCCCAAAGTTCAAAACATGGAAGTTAACCATGGTCCATCAGGTGGAGGTCATTTTATAATTTAATAATTATCTCACCCTGCGGTTTGTAAATGCAGTGTAGCACTCCTTCACCAAAATGGCTTTTATCATCTCAGGGTCAGCCACCATCAACACTGGGGTTCGCCCCTCAAACAGACTGAAAAAAAGAAGAAGGAACATTACAGAAATCATAGTGATGCAACATAAAGTTGCATCACTATGAATTGACAACGAAATACCGTAAAACAATTTTAACGTGAACATTTAAATAGCTTGGTCATTCCAGAATGTGAACATAGCTAAAGCATTAATAAAAAGGTTTGGCTTTTGTTTGGATTTTTTTTTTTTTTTGCCAACTATTTAGTGAAATAAGAGTCTCTCAGGGGAAGCAGTGGCAGTTCTTCTTCTACTCACCCCCAGACATCCCCATACTTGGACCTGTTGTCACTGTCAAACTCAAGACCCTAGAAGGGGTCAAAGAAACATTAAGCAGGAGCCAAAGTAGCTGAGAATAAAACATAGTCGCTTCTGGTGGAAAACGGACATGATGCAAGTAGTTAAAAACATAAAATAAAATGACTCTTCCGTTTCTTATATTGAACTGTTTTATATTACTGAACGTCTCTAAAGGTTTCTACCTGTCTGATACCGTACAGGGTCCCAACGAAAGGCAGGGGCCTCGGTCCGGAAACCCCAACCTGTTTGAAAAATCTGTATGGCCAGATTCCATACCTTGTGTTCAAAAGGAGAAAGAAAGTAGTAAGTTTTCCTTTTCGTACATGGTAAACAATATAAGAGCAAATACTGTAAATACTCACAGTAACAGCAGAGTGACAGCAAGAGCCACTAAAGTCCATGTAGTCGCGGAAAACAGCAGGAAATCCATGTTCTCTCTTCTGTGTTACTGAAACCTGTGAAACGTCCCAGTAAAGAGGTAATTTATTGGGACAAATTGGTTGGAGCAGGAAGTTATTCTAAGGCGTCATGTTTCAAGACTCCTCCTCTTCTTTTCTATTATGACGGATCGCAAGCATCTTGAAGGCGCCACCTACTGGACACGAGTGTGTAGCGACATTACTCTACATCTATCAAATTCTATTTTTTTAATATATTCTGAAGATAAATACATAATGCTTTCCTTAATCTGTGAATATCCGTTATGTTTCCTTCCTATTAAATATAAGATGTCATTTAAATAGGTATGACCTACTCTTAATCTGATCATTATTTTTCTTCTCTTCTGTTTCTCTCATTAATATTTATAATTAATACTGACTTTTGTACTTTATACAATCTTCTTCCTTTCTTATCTTCATTCCACCTTTTTTGTCCCCCATTTCTTTACTCTTAATAAGTGATTTCCCTTCACCTGCCCCAAAAGGAATTGTAATCGTTATTGCCCCTTCTGAAGCCCTTTCTGCTCATTTATCTGTCCTTTCATTGCCTTTTACACCTTCATGTCCTGGTACCCAACAGAACCAAACATCACTCTATAATCTAAAATAGACTGTGCTGAATTTCTAATATTAAATGTTTCCTTTCATTTCCTTCTCCCCGAATATTTTCTAAAACTGCTTTGGGATCTGTGCCCATCACCAACCCTGTCTGGTCGAACCAGACTGCATAACTGCAACCATTTCTGCTGTGAAAACAGACAGTTGATCTGATATTCTTTTAGAAATGTAGATTTTAAACTCTGATATATATATTCCTATTCCCTCACGTCCTTTTAAATTCTTAGAACCATCTGAATATGTTTTAAGGTAATTATGATATGAGTTTCTTAAATGTACATCAGTCTTTATCCCTATTTCATTTAAATTCCAATCATTTTTTATTTTCTCATGTCTACATTTACCTCAGGAAATAGCCAGGGAGGAATAACACTAATCGTATTAAACGGAGCTATTTCCTTACCCTCTAATCCATACATTTTAAACAATTTGTTGACAATCAGTCCAAATCCATTACGCTGGAGCTTTGAATATTCCCAACAGTTTTGTAAAATTGTTTTTGCTACATTTTCTTCCTTACTACTTTTAATTTTCATCCAATATACTAGAGCTAACTTTATTCTTCTCACTTCCAGTGGAGTCTCTCCGGTCTCTAGTAAAAGAGCATTAATAGGTGTTGTTTTCACTGCGCCTGTTCATATACGTAAAGGCCTACTCTGTAATCTATCTTTTGTAGTGTTTTAGCTGCTGCTCCATATATAAAAGTGCCATAATCTATTATCGATCTCATGAGAGCCCCTGTAACGGTCCAACCAGCAAGGAACAAGGACAAAGGCATATATAAAAAAGTAGCTTCTATTTATTTTCCACAAAATCTTAACAAAAAA
>CAEGAD010007591.1:0-35544 GCA_903067055.1 Poeciliopsis paucimaculata | reverse complement strand
CCCCCCCCCCCCCCCCCCCCCCCCCCCCCCCCCCCCCCCCCCCCCCCCCCCCCCCCCCCCCCCCCCCCCCCCGCCCGATCTTAAAGGCGGGCTATTTTTAGCTCACGTGCAGAAGCTTAAGGGTGGAGATCCACGGCGCTCTGCACAGAGCCAGGCGAGAGGAGATGGCTATTTTTAGACTGCGGCTGATTCGCAGCAGTAACCCTTTGTTTGCTGCAGCTCCAAAACGCCGCCGTCCGTTAATGTCGGCTTTGGTAATGCCGAGCTTCTGTAAGAGTGGAGCCTTTTGGGTGATTATGAAACAACAACAAAAAATACATAAAAATTCAGAAAAAAGAAAAAAAAAAAAAAAAAAAAAGTTCTACAACATTACCAGGGGTTGTCATGGTGAGCTATTTTTATCTCACATTGGCTTAAATCTGGAATTTAGCCTCCCAAATTCAGCAGCTAATATCAATAAGATGAAACGAAAGCACGAGATAGCAACTGAACAGTGAGGTTTGGCTTTAAATCCGTCAGAGCAGGAGAAAATGGATTTCAGTTCTTTTACTTTGAGACCTTAACTAACCCCTCTGTAGTGAGGAGACGGGGCTGAGACGCCCCCTAGGGATTGTATTATTTCTAGAAAAAACGTGAGAAGAGGAAGGAGAAATCCTCCCTACAAGAAGAGCAGGAGAAAGTGGAAGAGAAGGGAAGTTTAAGTGGGGGGAGGGGGGGCTTCCAGGGGGTTCAGCAGCAACAGATGTACAGCTCAGCATCCAGCTACAGTTTTTAGATTTCATTTTGCTCGACAGGCTGAGACGCTTCCAGTTGCTACAATTACATAACATCCCCACAATGCTGAGAGAGCCAACGATGGGATGTCTTACTGCTGGTTATAATGTGCTTTGATGCCTTAACAAAAAAAAAAGTACTACGAGGGCGTGGGGGGAGGCAGGAAGAGGGGGGGGGGGGGGGGGTCACCATGGCAACAAGCGTTGTTTGAAAATGAGGTGTGCGTGTGTCCTTGTGCACATGGATTCAGCAGAGCTGAACGGATGATGGAGATTGTGGATGGTGCTGGGTGGGTGTATGGTGGGGGTCATATGTCATATGTAATCCCGCCTCCGACAAAAAGCTTACATTCCCATATAAGACTCATTTAAGTCCTGAGGAACACAGCTGTGGTGATGACTCAGAGAGGGGCATGTGTGTGCAGGCGTGTGCGTGTGTGTGTTTGGGGGGAAAGGAGACAAGAGGGGAGCACCGAATAGGAATTCAGAGAAAACTGATGATGATGATTGTAATGAGAGTTTAGGCATCAATAAATTATTTCCTATAATGAATTTTAGTCAAAAGAAAAAAAAAAAGTTATATTGTAAGAAGTAGAATAGAATATACTTTATTGATCCCCAAGGGGAAATTGCTTATTTGTAGAAAGCTACTCCATCTTAGGTAATAAATACAAAGTTTGTAATATATATATAGATATATATATATATAGATATATCTATATATATAGATATATCTATATATATAGTCAGTAGCAAACTGAGAAAAGACTTCATCTGGTTTTTTAGTTCAAAGTCAGAAGGATCAGTTATGCGAGTCATTGTCGCTCTGAATCATGTTTCGAGTTTCCATGTGAAATGTTTGCACTGGCAGCACAAGAGAGGAGGGAGAGTCCGCCGCGGTTCTGGAGTAGCTCCTGTGTTGTCGTAGGGTGGCCTTTTTAATGAGTGCGACAGCCTGTAGTCGAGCAGCTTTCCTGAGTCGTGCTGTGCCAAAAAATAAATAAATAAATAAAAATACAAGTGCACCTGGCTGCAGTTGTTTCTGCTCACTGGGAAATGTCCTGATGGGTAGATAGAGACCATCAGGAGTGGCCGCCTAATGAGTCCCTTTGCGCATAAAGTCACCCTTGGAAATAAGGCCGAACTCTGGCATTTCAAATAACTACACAGAGAAAGTCAGAGACTGAAGCCTCCTGATTTCTATAAGTGCAGTTGTTATACAGCTGATGCTGCTCCATGATGGAGAAATTATATGATGGCCGATTAAAAGGAAAACACTGCAAAGACGACATCAGCTGCAATAAATCCACATTTTTCTCACTCCTCTCAAGAAGACTGGAGACATCAATTTGTCAATGAGACATGCTGAATATTACAGTGGCAGGTAATATGTGAACTCATGACATTTATGCTACACTTACAAGTAATTCTTTGCTATATCAGTAGTGGCCACACCAGTGACCACAATGCGTCCCTAATCTAATTTTGATAGAAACAGCAGCAGTGTGTTCAGCAAAATAAACAAAGCTCAAAATTTTGAAAATAACTTTTAAATGCCTATGGATAAATGTATTGGTCACACAGCATATTCTGTTCTAATCTAAAACACACAAAAAAACTCATAAAATGTATTATTACTCTATAGGAAGAGAGGAAAAAGTCATTTGATTTTTACAGTACTTGCAGGTATCTGCCTGCCACTTTCTACTGGTCACTGCCTGCGTTTCCAATCATCGTATAATCATCCATTTGAAAAATAAATTTGCTTAAAATGGAAACATAATTTGAAAAAAACATATTTGTCGGTCAAAAGTTTTGCTGCTAAGATGAGGGGCTTTCTTGGAAGCATCAAAGTTAGTTTATCTCACAAAACTGCAATGGAAACTGACGAGTCACATGATCAACAACCCGATGATCCCAATGGTGCAAACCGCAAATAAACAGGAAGAGGTAAGAGAATAAAGGCGCTGTGTGTTTTTAATGACTTATCGAGTAAAAAAACTTATTCACGTGATTTTAATTGTGCTTCTTGTTTAATGGAAACGTGGGAATTGCAAAATCCTATTTATTCGACAGTAGGGGAATATTGGCAAAGTTTTGCTTTGTGATGAAAACGTAACAAATGTCATGTCTGAAGGGTCATCTTCCACCGTCCAATATATTATTTTCCCATCCAGAGATTTATATATATATATATATATATATATATATATGTATATATGTATATATGTTTTTTTTTTTTTTTATCAAAAATGATTGCTGCTGTTAGTATTGTTCTTAAAAACAACTGTGTTTTATAACTGGCTGCTTATTAAAGTTATGATGCCACTTGTCCCCTCATTTATCTCTGGAACATCTGTTCCACATGAGCAGCTGCTTCCCGGCAGCTTCAATTTGTTCGTTGGCAGGAAACACAAAGAGGCTGAAGAAAAATGTGATCAAACTTTCCCTTTTTATGCAAACCGAGTTTTTAAGCTTCTTTAATCTGCTGGAATAACAGAGATTACCACAAATGAGGCTATAAGTCACCAGCTGTTCCGTCTGTTAAATCAGTCACTTTAAGTGTGAAGACAGACAATAACATCCAGGCTTTATAAAGTGAAAGCTTTTTTATAGTTAATGGTTTACATCATTAACCAGTCAAGTATTATTGAGAACAAAATAGCCAACAACGGTTGGAGAAGTGAGACTTTATGAACACAATTTTCATTTTTTTTAATATAATTGTTTCTTTTGAAATGGCCATAAAAGAAAACTCTTTCAAGTAGATCAAATCACAGCGACACACAAATAACACATCAAAGGATACGCCATTATTTTTCAAAGCCTAAAATTTATGAAATGTGCACCAAGCAGATATGTTAATTTCAAAAAAATATCTTTGACACAAAAACAAGCCTTTGGAGTTATGTCTAACTACACAGAGAAGTAAATGGTTTACAATAACAGTTTAACTACTGTGTTGGTGTAGACAGATAAACACAAGGACTTTCTGTATTTTAGAAAAGCGAGATTCTCAGCCTCATCCACTCAATAGCTGCATTTCCGTTACAAATGTGCGCAAAACTTTGTCAATATTCCACTACTGTGAAAAAAAAAAAAAAAAACAATTTCGCAATTGCGATGTTTCCATTGCACAAGAAAGACGATTAAAATCACATGTGAATAAGTTTGTTCACATGATAAGTCATTAAAAAATAGGCAATGCCATCATCGTCCTACCACATCCTGTTGTCTTCTTTGTCTTTTCTGTCAGTGGCAACATCCGGTTGTTGATCATGTGACTCGTGTGATGTGAAGAAAGTGTTTCCATTGCAGTTTTGCAAAATATACACATTTCGACACGGCTGAAAAAACACCCCATCCAAGGGACATGTGTAGCATTATCACTCATTTGGCTCAGGATCAGTTGCCTTTGTAGTTTTTTTTTTGTTCTCTAATTTGGACTTTAAAATAAATACATCTATAAGCTACAAGTTGCACAAATAAGGATAGATAACATTTAGGATAGTAAAAATATTTAAATGGCATAAAAATTATACATTTAATCTAATGTTTTGCAGCGTTTTGCTGCAAGAGGAAAAAAGAACAGGCAAGCATTGTCTACTGCGTCCTGCTCTGTTCAAAGGAGAGATGGGAAAAAGCAGCTCGGACACTGCGGTCGCGTCGCAGCGGTCTTCAGGAACACAGTCGCTCTCCTAAACATCAAAGTGGCCATTTGCGCTTTCAGGTGCCATTAAAAGACATCATGAGGAGGATAAGGACCTTGTAAAAATAGGAGGAGATGAAAGAAGTGCTCCGTCACTCATTCAGCTGCAAGCTGCTTTTACAGCAACGCTACAGAAACTCAACAAACTAAACTTACTTCTGGAGGACAACCAGTGAGAGACGGAGGTATTCACCAAATCCTCTAAACCATGTAACTGCAGAGGCAGATTAAAACAGCTTCTTGTGTTGAGCGGACTAAAGAGAAATAATTTACCCATCTCCACACATGAAAGCTTTTCATTTTACATTCTGTTTGTGTAGCACAGTGAGAAAAAAAAAGAAAAAAAAAAACTCAGCGAAGACAATTAAAAAATATTTGTCCCAGGCGGAAAAAGCGAATGACGGACAGTCATTTCTGCATCTGTCAGATTGAAATGTTGGTTTCACTAGTCCTGGATGAAGACTCCAAAAAAATAACATCTCGCACTTGACATCTCATTCATCACAGAAGAAGAAGAAAATAGGAAATGACAGGACCGCTTGATGTCGACAGGGGGGCGGTTAAAGGGACGGTGCGCTACGAGATCCGAGTGCAGTTGGAACTGGAGGTGCCGGCGCTGAGTGGGCGTCAGGGTTGGTGGCAGTGCATTCTGCTATAACTGGACTGTGGATGCTGACACTGGATGTCTGGGCTGGATAATAGAAACACAGAAACTTTGAGGAAGTTTCCATGTTCCTCGAAGGTTTAACAGTTTGACACATTACAGACACAGGTATCAGAATTAGTGTGTTTTAATGTTGGAACCAAAACACAGCAATGCAGTTGTTTTAAACTTTTAGAAGTGTTTTTTTTTTTTTTTATTTGTATTTTGTTTTTTTTTTACTTATTTGTTTTCTCAGTCATTTTAATTTCGATCAAATCCTGGTTTGACATCTCAGTCCCAAAACTCCACTGAGAGTTTCAAACTTTAACAGACTTCATCTGCCTGACCAACTCTGCACCATGGACCTCAGTGAAAATCGAACAGAACGTGGGCTAAAATCAAATTATTCAGTCACTTGAGGGGAGGAAAAGAAAATTTCTCAGTGCTTTGGCACAAAATGTGCCCACAGAGCTCTTCTATCTCAATCACACACACAGAGTCATGAGGGTAAACACTGAAGGCAATGTGGGGTTCAGCAATCCAAATGATATTTGGTAGGGGATCACTCTACCACTGAGTTAAAGAACAAAATGTCATGGAATTTTACAGCAATAAATAAAAAAAATAAAACAAAAAAAACACTGGAAATTTTAGAAATATGAAAGAAATCACAGACCACCTTTCAGTTGTTTTTCAAAGCAGAGAAGAACACACTTCTGACCCAAAAAGCTTCTATAAGGTATAATGCACCATCATACTATGGATAATGACAGAATATTTAACAATATGCAACCTAAAAATGACAGTTACCGGGCTGAAATCTAATGTCTAATGTTACATTATATGTAACATTATGTCGTCACTTTTTTGTAACAAAGAAAATAAGTAGAGTGAGTTATCTTACTTTCCTGTGCTAGAAGTGTGGGTGAAGAAGAAGCTAAAGGTGGAAACATTTTCTGCCCCAGAGTTATGAAGTACTTGGAAACTTGGGTTTAAAGAACCCAAAAATTCAAAACTAAAAGAGAAGGACGCAATGAATATGCGACAACTATAAAAGATGGCTCTAAGCTGTAAGGGGAGGGGTCATTGTTTGTGAGCATAAATTTTCTCAGGTACTGTATGTATCGTCACCGTCGATACATACATTATGATGCATTCACAGCCAACTTAATTTCTGTTTCTTTTTCCTTTTTGTTGTCATTTTCAAACATTTCTTGACTTCTAACATTAACATGATTATTATGATCCTGACCAGAACCTAACTAAGAGAAAGGATATATGATCCCCAACATGTACAAATATGCAAAAACAGTTCTTCTTTTCCACTTCCCCATGTGCTTGCAAAGGAGAAAACACTAATTGAAAGTGAAGATTAGAATCAATTTGGGATTTGAGACAATGTTTAACTAATTGAAGCGATGTGGTTCTTGGAGTCTGATTTTATTGATTTTTTCTTATTTAACCTTCACTTTACCAGGAATCCCTTTGCTTTTCTGTCGAGACCTGGCCAAGAACAACACCAGTATTGTATACAAAACAAAATAAAGAAGTGCAAGGTGTGACTTAATGTTTTTCTGACTTTGCTTTGCCTTAGCAAAGGTCACGAGAGCAGAGCATGAAGTTCACAGGTTATAAAGCAAAGCACTTTAAAATATTCTATCTAGACAACAGAGATGAATTGGAGCTGTGTTATAATTAGTTAGTTGGACTAACTAACCTGTTCTCTAAACACCTGGACTGGATAGTAACATGACTGTTGTTGGTTTAATGTAAAATGTTCTCTGGTCACTTTTTGTTGTGTTTTCGCTTAAATACATGAACTAAATTAAGCCAAATATCTCTTAAAAATTATTTTAAAAAGCAGAAAAATGACCTGTTCAGCTGACAACGAAACATATGACTAGATTAGTTTCCATAAATGATGCTACTTACTTTTAATCACAAATCTAAAAGAACCAGGACAGAGGAGCAAAGCATATGCTGCGCTCATATTTACTTCAGCTTTTGATGGTACTTGAGTAAAGTAGTTCGACTTGTTTCACAGGGCAAACAGTGGGTGGTAAATGGAAACGCAGCGGGAGACCTTAGAATCAAAATCTGTTCTGAAACCCTGTAGGAAATAGTGTTTAAAAAAAAACAAAAAAACAGTATAACTGTGATTGTCTTTGGCAGACATCTACTAACTACCTGGTTTGGTTCATTTTGTAATAAATACTGAGAAGAAAATCAAAATTTACATACTAAAGAAGGTTAGATGGCATTCCATCTAACCTTCTATGAACACCTTCTGATGTTCATAGAATTCCCAACAATTTAACATCCGATCACTGAGAAGTGAATGCAGGATGGTAATATCATGAAATTAAAGTTTTATGATATCAGAAAATCATTTATTATCAGAGACAGTGAAAGGAGTTTAAGATGTAGAACTGAGTCGCACTGAAGCCACAAAATAGAGACTTGAGTTGACCTGTTCTTAGCTGTAGCTTTAAAAACATCACCAATGTCTCACCAACTCAACACTGTAATAAATGACTCCATCGGGAAAACAAATCAGATTTACCTCGACTCATCTAGAAAGTGTATTTCATGATATTTGGCAACCTGTGCTTAGCTTGACGAATACATTTATGTAATATTCACTCGATGTATTTTATGCACATACTTTGCAATACCACCTGTTATCTCCTTCAGTTGTTATCTCCTTCAGTTGTTATCTCCTTCAGTGTGTTAATTATAAATGTGTTTTTCCTGTTGGTAATAAGACCAATAGAAATTTTCACCAAAAGAAAGATTGCAAATTCATGTTATAAAATGAAAAAACCATCTTATAGTTAACAATAACTTTAAAAATTAATGTTAATGATGCTTGTATTAATAATTCATACTTTAAAAACAATTAAAAGCATAATTGTAATGATGCTAGTGTTTTGATACAACCCCACACCTCCTGGGAATACAGTTGGGTCTTTAACAGACTAATTAATCACATAAAACTGCGCTGACATGCCAAGAATTTGTTTTTTTATTTTTACATATAACAGTTCCAAGCAGAACCCATGTTTTCCCGTGTTTCTGGTACGCCCGTATGCCTGACGCACATGTGACATCCGCAAACAACGAAGATGGACGACAGACTGCTTCTATCTGCCCACTAGGGATTCATTTTCACTTCAAAAACAATCTGATTGGACGCTGGAATAACTACTGTTGTGTTCGAGTTATGCTACATTATTAGCACAACTAGCTTAGCCTATCAGCGAAGCTAATCAAGCCTAAAATAAAATTATAATTCAAATTCAAAACTACTTTGTTGATCCTAAGGGGAAATGAAATAAATCGAAGACCTCGGTGGGTGTGGGCAGTTTGTCCATCAGTATTACATCTTCCCCACATTCTGTCGGTTACATTTTCAGGGCATCATAATTTGGCACATGCAGGTTATGGTAATCTATATGCAGTGACAAGCTTTTAAATTACCTGCAGCAGAATTACAGCTTGGTAGGCAATCCCTAATAAACTCATAAAACTGCTGCGCAGAATGAAATAAAGAACAGTTTTGAATACAATTTGTTCGAGAGACTTATTAACGCAACCCGTTTTAGACGATTACTGTAATAAATCGCTGGCAAGCTTGTTGATCTCAGCGACTCATTTCTGCTCAGGAAAAGGTTATTTTAGGAGAGCTGAGTGATGAGCTGCTTGGATCCGTCTGAAAAGATGCCTTTCCACCCCCTAATTCCCCTCAAATAATACCCGCCCGCCCCTGTGGAGGAACGCCTGTGAGTCACCACCGGTGCACCTCCGTTCGTGGCCAACGATCCATCGCAGAGACAGTGCTGACTGGAATCATAATTTGCCATTTCCAGTGTGATGATAAGTTGAGTGAGAGGGAAGGGTAGGAGGAATTACAGAAACAATAAAGGACTGAGACGATGCAGGCATGTCTCTGGCAAATGAAATAGGAGGGGCTAATGGCTGATTAACTATTAAAAATGACAAAGATTAGAATATTTCCAAACAAGCATCCATCCGTATTGTTGCCCTCCCAGAAAAGCTCCCATAAGAGTGAAAAACAAGCCACTGAAGTTGTTTTACAAGAACTTGACACTTCTTAATGCGGAGCGGCAAAATGCTGTTGGAGCTTTTACCACCTGCCATCAGAGTTGAACAGAACCACCACGATGACATTCACAGGATCAGTCTTTATGGGAAGAAAGTGGCGTCACAGTTAAAGATCTGCAATAAGGAGGTTCTTGAACACATATTAACGCTGCCTGACAGCCGGAAGACATTCCATTACATCTTCAATCAATCATCACTAAAACATAACACTTAGGATGTACGGACGAGTACGGAGAAAGAGACCAAATACATTTGGAATGAAGGTATTGAAAGTGAAGAGGGCGGAATAGATGGACAACATGAGGGCAGTCCACAAGTATAACCAGTCTAAACGGATTCCAGGAATGTTCTCAGAAATACTGGCGGTAAAAAAGCAATCATCTGTGTGGAAGTTTAATTTGGGAAGTAATAAGACTTTTCAGCCAAGTAATGAGGAGCGGACAAAGTTAAACCGCAACAGGAAAAAAAAGGAAGACTTTGAAGTAACTCTCACAGTTTTCTAAACTCTGAAGGGAGTGTGGGCCTATAAATGCTACTTTTTGTTGCCTTGACAACATGCAGTTGAACAGGTGTACCTATTAAAGTGGCTGGTTCATGGAGTTGCTTGTTTTAAGGAGAAAACATTTTAAACTTTTAAATGCCATTGTGTTTCCCACCAAACATCCTGATCGAAGACATTTAACATTTGATATCTGACAAGCTGCAGTTTGATATTTAGAGGCTGCAGCTGGACAACTAACTCAGAACTAATGTTTATGCTAATGGACAGAGCTGAGTGTTAGTCAGTGCTTTGATTTTATCATGACTGACTTATCGAATATGGAAGCAGTGTGGGTACTTTCAGATTCATGTTGTCTACTGTGTTCGCATTGAAATCAAATTATTTATGGAGCACATCACCAAATTTTGAGCTCTGTCAGGCTGGATTCTAGAGCTGGTTGATATGGCTTCAAATTAAAATTTCTGAATTTTTAATACCTGATTCGATTTCAAATGACTTTTTTCCCCTCTCACATTCTTTTCTTAAAGATGACACATTATGCAAAATCCACTTTTTTATCCCTTAAGTGCATTTTGTTGTTTACTTGGAGTGAAGAAAGGTTTCATTTAGTCTCTCCTGGTGATGCGTACATATCTTTAGAATTTTTTTGACTTACATTTTTCAATCCATTCAGTTTCTCAATTTCCTAACGTGTTTATTAAACAATGTTGTTTGGTATGAAAGTGTTCTTTTGTTGAGTGCATAAACACACATAGCTAATTCCACAGTGCCACACAGTATGGACGGGTCAGTTCCTTTACTCTAAAGAAAGAACGAAAAAACTTGGTGCCAATTGTGCAACTAAAAGTTTAGCACAGTTAACTGGCACCATATTTCGTTTGATTTCATAAATGTGGATTGGCTGGCTGACCTCTGTTGACCTCAGGAAACAATTATTAATATATTTAAAATCATCTTCTTCCTAAAACAGTGGCCTAAATCATTTTTGCCAAAAAAAAACCCAAAAAACTTATTTTAGGAAAGTGACAAAATGTTAGCAGAGCAAAGAAAACTTTTTACTGAACAAATGTAGCACAATTGACTGAAGCGACATTTTGTTTGATTTAGCAAATATGTACTGCCTGGTTGACCTTTGATGACCTCTGGAAACATTTATTAATATCTTTAAAATGAGAACGGCACCAAACAAAAGTTTTAGCTGCAAAAACGTTTGATACCGATTCAGTTTACTTTGAAGAAAACTGATTTGGCATCAGTTTCTTGTTCCAATCCAGCTTATCAATAAAATTTATTGATCAAACAGTCCGGCGTATATCTTTTGGACGCGATATAAGTATGGAGAGTTTTTATTGTGGTAATTTCTGTGGAAACATTAAGAGTTTTATAGAATTTCATCTGGAAGGTCTAGAATTCTGACCTTATCTGTACATAACTTCATATTCGTACAGTTTTGAGAAGTAAAAGCAGGTCTTTGACAGTAGGGAGCGTTATTGCAGGTTTTTACGTAAACTTGTAGCTCACCTCTGACACTCGCAAATGTAGCACAATTGATTGAAGCGGTACTTTGTTGATTTTGCAAATGTGGACTGGCCGGTTGACCTTTGATGACCTCTGTAAACATTTAGTAATATGTTTGCAGGTTTCCCCATAACCCTGTAGCTCACCTCTGACACTCGCTGGGATGCAGCACCAGGTCCTCGCTGTTCTTGGCGCTGACCGTGAGCTCGTGTTCCGTCGGGTTGAAGATGTCGAGCAGAAGGTGGCACTGCCGGGTGCTGCGGACAAAGACAGGAACATGTCAGCCAAAAAAGCCGATACGACACATCAAATTCAACACCCAACAACAACAACAACAAAAAAACATGACTGGCCTGTCCTTGGACTCTGTTTATGCGTCTGGTTCTAATTACTTTGCTAAAAATAAACAGCAGCGTGGCGCACAGCGGGTCGGTGAGATCAAGAGAAGATGTAGTGTAAAGTACTCTCAGTGCTTGTCAGAACATCAAAGGTGGCCATGCTTTCAGTAAATCTGAAGACCTATGTGGAGCAGGTCATCTGCGCATCATCCCGCGCCTGCTTTTCTCATGTAGATCACAAGAGGAGCAATTTGTGATTCAGATCAACATGTTGAGTGTTCACAGAGTTAATTTTAGCCCCCAAAGTAGGTGGATGAAAGGCCCGCGTGACTAGAAACAGAAGCAGGTAACAGAATTAAGTGCTGCTTCACAGGAATAATGCCTAGAGATGGAAAGGGTTAGGGTTAGGGTTTTATAATGAACAATAAAAAGAGTTCCATGATCTGGGCTGGGATCTCTTATAAAACGTTTTGAACATACACTAATTCATAAACCCAGATAAAGAGTGAATAATGTGTAGCATGGCAAATATTTTCATTGTTGCAAAAACAGCAGCTTGTGCTACAATAGTTCCTCATATTAGACAAGAGTCACCTCAGAAATGTTTGAACTCAGGAAGAAAACTGAAGTCATCTTGAGATAAAGTTCCATCAACTTCATTCAGAAAAGACGTGAGCATTAGGCCTGGGAGACCGACCAAAAACATAACCAATACCAGAATTTTTTGACGATGACCAACATCATTTTTTGCCCACGTTGGGATTTTGGGCATCTGAATTCTTTGAAAATTGTCAAAATTTTGAAAGAAAAATCTGAAATCTTTGGGGGGAAACTCTAACCAAATAGAAACAACCAGGATGTTATGTTCAAGATATTAGACATAGTGCTATTTCCCATCAGGAAGTTCACAAAATGCAGTTTAAAGCCTTCAGCTGATCCCAAATCCTGCAGCAGGAGTTTTGATGAAAATGAAAAAGAGAAATCTCATTTCTTCTATGTTAGCTTCCCTTCATTAGCTCCATGTTAAATCCAAAAAAGCATTTGAGATTCTGCTCCTAACACATAAAGCCAGAACTTTTAGTTACCAGGTTTCTCTCACGAGGAACCTGTTTAGTTTGTGAGGCAGACACCTCATCTAATTTTCACTTACAAATATCCTTTTTGATAAAGCTTATAGTTAAAAAAACTGAACAATTTTTTTCTAATTGTTGGATGTGAGAGGAGTAAAGGCAGGATTGCACTCCGAAAACTGTTAACAGAAAATGTCCAACACAAATGTTAAGAGTAGTGCTGTTTCTCTGTTTTACTGATGTCATCTTGAAACAGGAAAGCTCACATTTGACCACCTCAATAAGAGAATTATCAAAACAAAGTAGGGTTTGGCTATCACTCAGTCTGTGATCGGCAACATGGGCAACCCATTTCGCTCTACACACAGAACTTAAGTATGAGAACATCAATCTCCAAAAAAGTTAAAGTAGGGTTTTATATTTGTTCCCTACCATGTTCCTTTTGCTACCTGTGAAGGGTTCTGACCAGCTGTGTAGTCCAAGAGCTTTACTGTCTGATGAATAGTGGACGGTGGAGTTGACCAAAGACAGTTTTTCAAATCGACCTCTCTGTACCTTTCCAATAACGGTCTGCTGCTTTAGCCTTTGCCCACAGCTCAGGCTCTGTCTGAAGTTCAGTGGACATCTTGTTTTCAAGAACTTTTGAGGCTTTTCTCATTAGTCAGACCTTCCTCACCATTGGCCTCTCACAGCGGGAACTTTTCTGATAGATGTTAGCTCTCACCAGGGAACACCCCTCAGTGTTGGGAAAAGGAAGAGAGTTAAAAAGCTACACTGCGGAGACAGCACTACATTTTTTTCTCCCTTCCTATGTTAAATGGTAAACACCTTTTTGCTAACACGCACAGTACATGCATGTCCAAAATGGAAGAAATATGGAATATGATAAAGAAATTGTACAACAAAGCTATTTTCTGCACTTTTATTAGGTCTGGAAACATTTCTGCTCTATTCACAGTTATTTTGCAGAAATTTGACCAAATTGGCTTTCTATGCTTTGGTAGTCAATAAGAAGTCAATATATATGTTTACATTTCTATTCTCAAATGAAGCTCTATGCATGTCACACACTGTGGTGATTCTGCAAAAATAATGTAGCCAACAAGACATTTTAAACCTTTATCATTTTGTACTGTAAATGTACCGATTTCAAACTTTTAACCATATAAAATGCAAAAAAAAAAGGAAAAGAAAATCACAACCAAAATGTGAGGCAACCTGTGATGTAGCGTTACACAGGAGAAGCTACATACAGAAGGTAATGGTCCTCAATGCCGTCCTCCAGGGTTCAATTAATGACCTTGGAAGCTTTGCTGTAGTTTTCCTCCCTATTTTCTTTGCCCAAGTCTAATAAAGGTGATTAAAGTTATAAAATCTAAAAAAAAAACCTAAAAACTTTAACATGATCAAAATGTTCTTTTTTTCAGAGAAGAAAATAAAATTGAGTGCTGCTAAAACAGCATGACCAACAGATTATAAAACTTATAGTCTTGTAAGCTACAACAGTCATTCATTATTCTGATTTCAATACATTTGACCCATAATAACTGGAATATTGACCAACATATTTGATGTGTATTGATGATTTCAATTATGGCACAATAATTAAAATAGTAACAACTGCTTTGTTATTGAAAGGTAAGAACTGGATGGCTGGATGGCTGGTTGATTGGTCAGATGGGGTCAGTGGAAATTTTAGGATGTCACACCAAAGTGAACGTCCAAGTAGTAACTGTGCATTGCTTTTTTTAGTTAGTACTAATGTTTGTATTTATTTGGTTTTACATTTATGTCTTCAGTCAAGGTTTGTATGGTTTGTAATAACTGAAAATGATTTAAAGGGGGTGAGGGTCTTCTTTTCGGGTGGGAACAGTGGACTGCACAGTAATTGTGGGGAGCGCCCAACCAGTAAACAAAGCCACCATATCTAAATACAAATAAAGGTATTCAGATTCCTTTACTCATATTAAAGTTAAGGTATGGCCCAAATGAATAAGTCATGCATTTATAGCAAACAGCCAAAAATGAGAAAAAAGCACCATGTGGACCATACTGCAGATCCAAGTTAACTCTAGTTGTTTGGCATTTTATCTTGTACTTCATGAAAGGACTTTAAACCATGACCTTTATTAAAGTTTTAAAATTTTTGTTTTTTGACGAAAATAATAATTGCTGGTTTTAAAATAGTTTTATAAACTTTTAAAAGTAGGGGTGCAATCATTTATCAGCCAGATAATTTATCAGTGCCAATTTTCTCAATGTTGGGAGATCGGTGATTGGCAGGTTTTACATGTGAAGCCAATCTTATCTACTGACCGGTCTAAGAATGAACCACTGCTCTCTTTTGTTCTCTGGTGAGAAAGGTTTGACAGACAGACTGGCCAACCAAGTTATGCCTCCACGTTTACAATTAACAATAATGATGTCACTGTAATGAACTCAACAACTCGTAACAGATGCTATATTAAGCATAATTTCAAATGAAAGAAACTGGTATTGGCCAAAATCAGAATCAGCAGGTTAAGCTTTGTAAAAGATCGGTAATCGGCAATCGGCCAGAAAACTGCAATCGCTGCACCCCTACTTAAAACATATTTTAACACTTTTAACTGGCCCACAGCAAGTCAAAAATAAGCTCCAATATCAATATTACAGTGATCAACAAACTAAAAAGCAGCAGCTGGGAAAAGGTGGAGTGAAATCAAATGTTTCCTTCGTCCGTTGATCTCTTTCCTTACAAGCTCCTAAACCTCTGGGTTGATGGTGGTTTTAGCATGCACAAACCTCTAATAAACTGCTTCAGCAATTAAAAGAGCATATCATTAAAGGGCTGCGCTCGTTTTCCGAGCCGTCTTGGTGACTTTATCGAAAGGCCTGATTAACGGGTGAGAATGGGGCGAGCTGCTAATTTGTTGTCTGGGCAGTTTAGCAGAGGCAATCAATCAGAGCACAAAGTTAGAAAACAGGGCATCATTACTCATACGTCGAGTCCCCGAGATAAACTGAAGGAGCAGACAGAGAAACTGGACCTGGGCATTGTAGACTGCACTTTTAAATTAAAAAGACCTTAATAAGGTCAAATTAGGCTGAAAGGGAGTGAAGTTCAGAACTGCAGCAGAGAGGCCAGAGATGAAAGCTCACTGCGCCGTTCGAGTCGGTATTAACCGAATCACGGCACTGAATCATTTTAATAAGTATTCTATCTGGCTACAAAGCAAGGCAGAGATCTAAGCTCACTAAATAATTCAAAACCGCCAATAGCGCTTCACACTATTTGTCTCCATTACGGCCTGAACCTTTACATTACTCTCTGATAACGGAGAGAGGCGGAGAAGGAGCTAAATTGTCCCCGGCGTCTTCAGCAGAACACATATTGAAGCAGATTTTATGATCGTTCAGTGCAATAGCAAATCATCCATCAATGATATATCAGTACCTAATGTACCTCCAATGAAGCTCTGAATATTAGACACTACATCCTGTTTAGGTATGAACATCTGACAAGCTCAATGTTCAATAGCTAATCGAACACAATTCTGATTGTGGTCTGAGTCTGCACAGTAAATCGATGGAAATCAATCAGACTGTGCTGTCAAAACTGGGTGGACATTAGCTTCAGGATGCCATTGTTACAGGGCCATAAATATCTGACGCACCTCTTGAGTTTCTAAAAATAGCCACGTCGATGAGTCCCAGGCCCACGCCTCAATCAATTCAGCGAAACATGACCGATAAGTGCTGATTTTGCAACCCCACCACCCAACACATCGACGTATTCCTGATGCGCAAAATGCTTTTGGCTTAATCAGCAGCAGAGGATTTAGGGTGCTGCCAATGACGGGGACATTTCTAGCCTCGGAAGCCAATGGAACATTATGCATCTGTGTGTTACGTCAAAGATGGAGCCGTAAGGCTAAGCAAACTGTGAACATTGATCTAAAACTAAAAAAAAAGGAAATGATAGACAACAATCTGTAACATACAGCTACATAATGTCTGCTATTTAAAAAACACCAACACACTATTTGTAAAATCTAAATGATCAAAATTTATTGACAAAGTGAAACTACAAACAAAGCCACACATGAACAACTAATGGAAACAATTCAAAAGTTGCTTGAGACTAGGAAGCAAATTTTAAAATAATGGACGGAAATCATGGTTAAAAATATGCAAATTCAAAAAAACTTGTGACTCAGTAGTCACAAGTAGGAGTCAAACTGTAGAATATTAACTTGGACAATGACTGCACATAAAACCGTTCAAATGATCATATATACAGATGACTAGAGTGGGAGATAATGTACTATATTATTGGTTATTGTTATTGATGCTAGTTTTGCTGTTTGGTAAAATTTAAAGAAGAAATTATTCATCCACTACAGTGAAAATTAAATAGATATTGTATTGATGGGTTAACTATTAAATACAGGTATAGTTGTTATATGTATAGGTTATACATGTCATAAATATGGTGGTTAGGGAATTTTACTTCCATCCACTCACCTGAATTTGTCGGTCAATAATAAAACACTGAAGCAGAAAAAATTAAACATTAGAGAAATCCGATGTCATATTTTCTACTTAAAACCTGGAACAGCTCCAACTTGAAACCCACTGATGCGAATTAAACTGGTCGTTTATTCCTTCACCCCTTAATTCTGTAGTACTTTGAGTAGCATTCAATGATCAGACGAGCGATATAAAAACTGAAGAAACCTCAAGATTATTGTATATAAAATGTTGCTGCTGCAATTCACATTCGATTTTTTTACGGCGACACCTGTGTTCAGTGCTGCAAATGCCTCTGTAATTGGTTTAGAGCCGGATACATAAAGCACTCTGTAATTGCAAAAACAGATTGCGGGGATGCAGGGGGAAAAGATTAAGACTGGATTTTGCCTTTGCAGCTGATGCACATACATTTTTTTCGTTCAGATGTTTCCGTCTTACACAAGCCGGCCAGCCGGCCGAGGGGGGGCAGGAATACGTACAAAAAAAACAACAACAAAAAAAACACAAGGACAGCCTGCTCACCCAAAGCAAAGATGCTGTTTAACTGAAATAAACCAAAGTAACTATTAGCAGAAAAGGTACAGAGCAAAAGTTTTGAGTTATTGCTAAATAAACAAGACGATGGGGTTTTCAAGCAAAGGGCACAATCTGGATTAATAACAACCTGCACTGTAAATCTGCATGTGGAGCTGCACTTTGATAGCAACATTTAATCTTGGATTTTCATCTCGAGGCCGATATGAAATGAAAGGAACTGTGGCCAAGTCAACTAGAAATTTGTAATAAGTACGGATGTACAATATTGGGTTTTTGGTCAATATCCGATGTGCCGGTATACTACAACTCATTTAGCCAATAACCGATACCAATATTTATCAAAGGGTTGTAGAATGGACCGATGGTGAGTTGTTTTTTTTTCTCTTAGTTGAGTTCATTTTATTGTTGTAAATCAACATTAAACACAGGAAACAAAAACAAAAATAATAAACAAACCCATAACTTACCAAGACAAAGCTTATAGTTGCCAACACTGTTCACATACGTAGCAGCCTACTGTCATAAAAGATATCTTCTGTCCATATAGATATAAATACATAAGTACTCTGCAGTTATGCGCTCTCGCTCTCCCTTCTGGCCACCATGAACTCATTGTAATGGTCGTAATGGTGGTTCTTGAGATGGTTAATGAACGTTAAAGTGTTGCAGGACTTTATTGTTGTTCCTCCTCGCATCATTGATGCAAAGCAGTCATTGTAAATAGTAGTTCTTCTATAAGTTTCCGACACCTAAACACTGCTGACATTTTCAACTGGTCCTGCTCTCCCGCCGTGATCAGATTAGGTCAACATCATGTGATGTCATGACGTTGTGCTGCAGGCATCATTATCATTGGCTTGTCATTGAAAAACAATGCCTTTTATATCGGTGAGTTATTTTTGATGGAATAGCTATTGTCCAATATCAAATTTTACGGCTAATATCGGCCGATGTTGATACCATGCCAATAATATTGTGCGTCCCTAATAATAAGGATTATATCATCCGAAGCCGAACTATTGTAAATAGTCACGTGGTTGCGGCTTACCATGTTCCAAGATAAATTCAAGTGAAATTGGATATGAAGGCAACAGCCAGGCTAGTTTACTACACAAAATCCCAATGAAATTTGCTCACAGTTTGGGCTCTCATGTGAAAACACTGAACAAACCCTTGCAGGGTGATACAGTTAAAATCCCATTTACTTTACAGATCCTTGTCCCTACAGTTGATTCTCCAGTGCTTTCTGCAGCTACGCCAAAGCCAAGTACATTCTGAAATGTTGTTTACTGCCACAGAAGTTTGTTCAACTTGGGAAGAGTATTGGATATCTGCAGGTAGTCTGCCCAAATCTCCCCGAAGACTTTGCTTTCAACACGTCTGAAATGTTTTGAGCCTTGGCTGAGCGCCAGCAGATACTGTGTGTCAAAGTAGTGAGGCAGAAAATGCCAGGCGAACAGAGGAGGTGAGGAAGACGCAATGACAGGGGTGACGGTACAGCGGGCTGAGTGGCATAACTATTAGCACCGAGCCAAGATGGATGACTCAAACTTCAGATATTTTGGCTAATGGCTCACCTCAAGAGGCCGTTACTCGCCCATGATCTGTCTCTTTTGCTTGGAGGTTTTTCTTAAAAGTCAGGGGGTTTAGAAGATGAGTAAAGCCAGGAAAAATAGAAGTGTGAACCGATAGGATCTCTACAGCTGCACAAGGTAAACATTGGACGTTTTAGGGCCCTTTTATAGTTTGAAGCGTGAGGTATGTTTCAGACTTATCTCAAAATCCTTTTGACATTTCTTCTCACTAATCAGAACAAGAAAACAGCATTGACAGTATAAAAACAATCTGACGTTCTTCCAAAAACAGATAAGTCTGATATCATTTTAGGTGTAGCGTTTCTGAAACACGATAGACGCTAATAGATAGAAGACCGCCATGCTAAGACTCTCAATTATGTCCAAGTGTCAACCACCTTATCCATACAGTCACGCTCATCTGAAAGAAACTTATTTATGATGTTGAGAAATATACAAAGAACCACCGAGGTTCAAGTGCCTAGAAGTTGGAACACCAATGACTCAAAGTGAAGTGAGTTTAACATCCACTTGGATTAAGAGTTTGTAAACCCAGAAAGATGTTCCTCCTGTAAAACATTAAAGATTAATTGTACTTTACAGCTACCAACAGAACATGTCATTGATAGAACAATGACATGTCTTTGCTAGGGTACTGAAGCATTGCCAAACTTTCCCTTAACTACACAGTAAGAAGGGTGAAATTGGGGCACAGTGGGATCCCAAATATGCATCAGAGCTGCTTTTGGAAAATCTAGAATCTATTATGAAACGTCAGATTTGTGTTAGTATTAAAGCATTTTTTGAAAAACAGAAAAAGTTTAAGGGGATCTATAACTGTTAATTTTTTAAACAAGTTCCTTAGTGAAGATTTCACCCTCCAGTGTTCATGTGTGCAGCGAAATTGACGCTGACATATTAACCCAACTCTAACATAACCTATAACCTCAAATGTGCCATATGCGTTACCCATAACAACAGCAGCTGATTACAAGTCATGAGTTTAATAATCCAACGTGACAAGGAGAAGAAGCTCGACTTTGTCATGACTGTGTACAAAAGACTCCACTGGTGAACAACAAAGTGAACAACGCTGTGTGGAGGCTCTATGTACATGTCCCATTCTTTAAACTTAGCCCCACCTACAGGTCTGGGGGAGTAATAGCAACGTCTTGGAGCCATTTCGGTGTCTTCATCTGGAAACAAAACAATGCCATGCAGTAACTAACTGTGTTTTCATTACAAATGTAAATAGATCTTTGCAATATTGCACTAATGTTAAAAAAATAAATAACATTTTGGAAGTGTGGTGTTTCCATTAAAAATTAAACAAAATTAAAATCACACAAATAAGCTTATTCAAGCAATAACTCATTAAAAATCACAACAGTGACAGATGCAAACAGTTAAATGAGATATATTCATATTTTAGTCATGGCGCTAATACTCATCATCTATCAGAGGAGACGCTGGTGTTATTCAGCTGTTGGAGCAACCAACTTCATTTTTGAGAGCGGCTATGTATGCAGCGTTTTGGGGAAATTGTAGGTGGAGATTTTACAAAAGAGCTACAGATTCAACACTTTTGAAAGATACACAACTTTTAATGAACTGTATGATGCTGTGAGAGCAATGTTTTAGTCAGCTGTACATGGCAGCAAAGCAAACAAAAACAAATCATCATCTTCCTGCCACTTCCTGTCGTCTTCTTTGTCATTTTTGTCAGTAGACACATCTGATTGTTGATCACATGATTTGTGCGATGAGAGAAAGGGTATTTTTATTGCAGTTTTGTGAAATACATCTATTTTGATACGTCCAAACTCATCCTAGAGCAAAATTTCTTTATAGAAAAACATTAACCTTTTCAAAATTTGCGTATTTCCATTAAGAAATTTTAATTTTGAATTGAAGTTATTTTTATTTTATTTTATTTTTTTGTAAACTGAATAGAATTAAAACATTTCTGGAAATCGCAATGTGTAAATGCCTCCCAGAATTACGCCAGAAGTGATGGAAACAAAAATCCCAAGTCAATGCTAATGAAGTCCGGTAACAAATCGGTGCCATTTACCTCCTTCTTTCACGAGCAACCAGAGAGACTTACCCTGTTTACCTGCACTTCAGTCATATAGCATAAAAGACAATATGGTTCATGTGTTTGTGATACCTGGTAGCAGGAAGGGTGCTAACTCTGGTGAAAAACACAGACGGCTCCACGTCTACATGGACGCCCAGAGACAGCTCCCGGTAGTAGCCCTCCACTTTACCAGCTCCGCCGGAGTATTTGAAGTTCAGCACCGCCTCCAAAGTCTGCAGCAGAGCACAGGAAGGAGAAGGAAGTTACATCAGGGCTGATGTGGAACCGCATGAGCAGCTCATTAAAGCATTTGTTCCCAAAGATTTTCTGGGCCCCCAATAAAATCTCCCCCAAAAAAGAAAAAAGAAAATCAACTGGGCACGCACATCGTTCAACCAGACATAAACCTATACACACATTTTGTTTTCAAACTCCACTGAAGTTTATTTCACACTTCAGGTTGCAACAAAACACACTACAAACCATCTTTACAGTGAAACACTTTTGTGTAACTGTTTCATTTTTCTTTTCATTTATCCATACCGCTTCCTGTGCCCCCCCCCCTGCCCGCAATCCCACTAGGGAGACGCACCCCACACTTTGGGAACCACTGCATTAAAGCAACTGGCCGTGGTCAGAGGTCGTGTGCAATGTCTTGCTACTCGCCGTTCAATCTACACAAAGTTTGCTCCACGAGAGGAGCCAACAAAGCGAAAATAATAAATGCACCGCAAGGCTGCTATTGTGCTGCTTAATGAAATGGAAGTATAATGATGGGAAATGGATTTGGATTTGGAATCCTGAGAGCGTTTAAAAGGGAGAGGGGTGGCAGCTGGGTGGCCTAGGTGAGATTGTTCTGGCTGCGTTCCACCGTAATGGGGGGAAAATGAACAAGGGGGATCAGTCAGCGGCACTCCGAGGCATTTCCACCGAGAGGAGGCAGGGATGGAAGGGGGGAGAATGTCATGAGCAGCCAAGTGGGCGAAGTATGGGGGTGGGGGAGAATTAGAAGTGGCAGTTTATGGTGAGGAACACTAGATGACTCAGGGAAGGAGAACTCCAGTACAGCGTATATCATCTCCACCCATACCGCTGATGGAGGCTCTGGCTGTGGCTTCCCGCAACACATTTCACCTATTTCCTGATTGTTTTTACTCTCGATCTACTTCTTTGTGGGAGGCGGGAGCCAAGGTGAAGCGACTCCGAGCCTGCTGGCTGGGCGTACAGCCGATTACAACATAATGGACAGATCACAGCACTGACAGCCACATCACAGAGAAGTTATTATTATTGTCAACCAAGCAGCTCTGTTCTAAAAAGTCCCTTATTTGTAAGTGAAAAGCCTTATTTCACATTCCGTGTGGGCGTGTGTTTTTTTTTAACTTGCTCTGATATTTGAAAGTGCCATCCAGGGACACGCCTGTGATCTTTCCACCAGCACCGAGACGAGGTTGAAATTTTTGGCATTTAGTAAAATGTCTCAGAGTATCTCCTATAATGACCTGAAATTTGACACAGAGACGCTAAAGGCCACAAAAAAAAAAAAAAGAATTCAATACATTAGAAGATTTGTTACAGGCAAGAGGAAACCGGAGATTCCCGTCAGATTTTTCTCCACAATAAAAGAATAACTCAAGAAGTTTAATACATCCCCAAACCCAATGAAGTTGAAACATTGTGTAAGACATAAATAAAAATGGAATAGGACAATCTGCAAAAGACAAAGATACTTAATGGTTAAACTCAAGTGGAATTTGGTTCTGCAACACGCTGCAGTTTCCTCCTGGACCTGCTGACCCAGTGACCCCATCGAAGACAAATGGAAGACAACAGCCAAAAAAATGTCTTAGTTTTTCTCAACTGTTTTACGGTCATGTTGATGAGCTGAACCCAAAAATCACTCTGGTTTTGCTCAATCAGGTCAACTTTCTGAACTATGAAGCAACATGAGCATCAAAAGGCATGAGCTGTTCTCACATCTGGATCAGTTCCCTGAGAAGCTGGATCAACGAGTGATGAGCAGGAGGAGAGAGAAGAGACAGATAATTTTACATTCATTTTACAACATTTCATTAATACGCTAACAGGTTTTTCTCCTAAAAGCTTTTTTTGGATGAGAAATATTAAAGTAAATGAAATGATAATGTCACAAAACTGTCATCAGTTGTAGGCAGAAGATCAGATTTTTCTAAATCAAATTAGAACAAAATCCTGATCTGATTGAGAAAAATGGATGTTATTTTTGGATGCAGCGGCACAAAATACCTCTTGTTTTTATTATATTACATGCATTCGGTAACCCTGCAAGCAGGCTGCGATTAGTGTGCGCACACAGCATCCATAGAAAGAGCTGCAATGAGCAACAGCAGCAAGAGAGCTTCTCATCTCAGCCACGTCGCTCCCATAACAGCAGCAGAGGTCCTGCTGTTTGCGTCGCTGTCAGAAGCAGGAGGTTCTGCTTTTTTAATGCCTTTTGCTTCTTTAAACTCTGAGACACAAGAACACAGACCCTCCTACAAGGCGTCAGGATTATAGGAGGGTGGAGAATGTCGGAACCGGTGGGAGATCTTGTTTTTCCAGGAGCAAAATCTCCAGACAAGAAAAAAAAAAAAAAAAAACAGTTTAAAACATAAATAATACCAACAGAGAAACAATCACGGAAACCTGTACCAGCTACTGGTACAGCGAGGTTTACTGTCATAAAGTGACAAGTGCCATGGGAAACACCAGTGAATCAAAGTTGCTGGTTGCAATGGGAAGTTAAAGACACAAATTCCCACTCTGAACATTTGCAGGTCCTGGAGGGAAGCAGTAGAGTCAGTCTGCGACAGCTGTCCTCCACAGCGGCGGAGAGACAAACTGACGCTGGGCTGGAGGCAGAATGAAAGCACCAGCATTTTGATTTCAGCCTCATTTCAACAGACACTGGCTTAATTCTCACCGACTGTTAGCAAAAACAAAAACACAAGACACCTGCTGGACGAAAGCCTTTGCTCTGCAGCAATGTTTTCTGCTGCTGAGGCTGTTGACATGTCATATCATAAACGTGGATTCGATTTTTCTTCGGACTCCGCCGGCGCTGTGTGGAAGTCAAAGCTTAAAACGAGTTCCCCCTGGAGGAATCGTCTCGGCAACGCCGTCACATGCCAGATTCCTCTGTCGGAGCCGTGTCGGTTCGGAGCGGCCCCTACTTTCGATCCCACCCCCCCCACCTCTGTGGCTCCTCCGTCCCTCAGGAGTCTTTTTCAATCACACACAGCTAAAAATAGCTCCTGCTGTAATGAGCTGGCAGTGCTTGGAGTAAGCTGGAGGAAAACAGCACCTGACCACACACATCTATTACTCTCACTACAGAAAAAAATAGTGTGTGTAGGACTTTAGCAGTTTTTCATGTTGTCTGTTCTTTACAGTGTTAATTCAGTTCATTTAAATACACAGCCTTCGCCAGATGTTTCACAAAGATTAGCTTCTCAAAACTGTCTCTGGTTATTCATTAATCACCAATGGATGTTTGCTACACATGTGAATTTTGCAGCATTATAAGCAGCATGTGAAACTCAGCAGGCTCCATATGTAATCCAACGTAGAAAATTCTATCAGATGTTACTCATTCCATTTTGGCTTCACAGGACAACTTCTCAGTTTTATTCCACCCAGGGCTGAAGTAAGCCTGTCACAATAATCAATCAATCATCAATTGCATGACAAATTAAAATGAGTTTGATAATTTTCATTCTGATGATTAATATTTTTTGGAAGGTAATTTTGTTTAGAGACTTCCTAATCCTTTGTATTTATTGTGTTTGGTTGCTTTGTTTTGGATGTTTAGAAAAAAAAATCTTTCAGTTCCAATGTGAAGTGTCATGTGCAAAATTAAAGTTTATTAAACTCTTTGCAAGGGCAAACTTGCATTATCATCAATATATTAGTTGAAAATAGTTATTGAGTATTGCAATAATTTTGCAACAATTTATCTTTCAGCAAAATTAGTTATTGTGGCAGGCTGAAGTCTGAATACTTTACTATTATATGTACAATGTACGATAATGGCAATATAGTTTGTTAAATTAGAACTGCTAACGTTGCCTTTTCCTTTACTCCAAAGACAGCAAGGTGGACAAACTCATTGCCCAATCTCTAGGAGTTGCAAAGCCGGGCAACTCTTTCAAAAGTTCCACATTGTTGGTGTCAATACCGTACTTGGAAGCTCAGAGGACTTCAAACACCCTTAATGCCTTGGTCCTTTAAAAAACACACACACACACACCCACACACGCACACCCCCACACGCACACCCCCACACACGCACACACACACACACACAGAAGACCAAAATAAGTCTCAGCTTATAAGATTTTGTGAAGAAAACTACTGTACATTACCATAGCTAGAAAACCAACCACTGTAGATGGACTCCATCAACTCTGCCAGGAGGAGCTTCATGTGCCAGAAGCTTGTCAGCAGCTACAAAATATGTCTGGTTTCTCTTGCCAAGTCTATGGGCTTCATCGTCCCTTAATTCAAATGCCAAATTTTACCATGAGAGAATATTTGTAGAATTGTCAATCTGTGTGGAACTGAGAAAATCCACAATAAATTCAAACTTATGTGTCCTTGAACGTGCATGCTGCATAATCATTCCACAATTTCAAAAGATGGATCAAATAAAGTCCTAAAGGCATGATGTTCAATCTGTTTATGTACGGATGTAAACCTGTACAAATACACACAGCTTAAGTGTTTTAAATGCCTACAACTAACAGGTGCTAATGAAAAACCTTTTTTCTAAGCTTTTCTGAGACTTGACACGTGAAACGCGGTGGCCTTTACCTCAAATGCCACAGCCCACTATTATTATTTTTCACGCCTGTCTCAAGAAGGTCACAAAAGGCTGTCCATCACATTTCCCCGCGCAAATGTTTGACAACTGAAGGGCCCACTGGACGCCATGAGAACTGTTGCTCCCACCCATGACTTGTGAACAAATGGCAACAAGATAAAGATCGGGACACATCTTGCTGAGGAGATTTTGGCAGAGCCGCACGGCCCCTCGCTAGAGTCGAAGATAAAACGTCACAGTGACATCTGGGCAGGAAGTGAGGGTGTTGGGGTCTGAAAATGGAGCAAACCAGTCAGATGGTCTGATGATCAGTACAGTAAAAAAAAAAAAATGCTAGTAAAATTGAAACAGCTAGACCAAACATGGCCCCTCTATTGAAATTAAGTTAAGAATATATTCTTACAATATTTTTTATGCATTATCTAGAAGAGCTGGGTGATATTAAAGTGAAATAGATGTTATTTTAAACTTTTAACTTTTCATAGCACATACGATTTCTGTTATTTTAATTTCCTTAATTCTTGCTTTCTTTTCTTAAAAAAGTAAAAGATGTGATAAATATTTTCAATCATCCCTTCTATGAGTTGTATGATGTAGTATTAGGGAATGGCTCCACGTATTTTTATTTAATTATGAGAATATAGTCATGATATTAGCAAAATAAAGACACAATTTTGCTTGAAAAATTAATTAATTATGGGCTAATAAATTTGTTATTTTTTGGTGTTGGATTTTTCATAAAGTAATTTCATTTCCCTCATATCATATGACTTTATGTTTGTATTATTTAACTGTATTCTTGAAAACGTAGGACTTGTCATATATTTAAAAAAAAACAGCCTGACCTTTACATTTTGAAGTAGAGTTGATCTGAAAAGTCCAAATAAACAGAAGCTATAGAAAAAAAAAAACAAAAAAAAAAAAACTGACATCTCTCTGAATAGCGGAAACCCAAGGAGTGCATTAAAAAAAGCAAAAATCTAGATTGATAAAAATCGATTTATCGCCCAGCCCTCCTACCCAGTTATTTGCAACTTTTCTCAACTATGAAGATGAGACATAATCTGTCTCCCCCTCTAAAAGAAATTGGTGTTATTCAGTGTTACATACTTTTAAACCCAGGAAGTTTTTTTTTTCTTTAACCAAACTAGCACATGTGGTTAAACAGCAACTTGTCAGAGGAGCACTGTATACTTTGATGAGAAGGTGAAATGGAGTTCTGTGGGTCTAATCGTCCATAAAATGCTCTTGTCCTTTTTCCTGGGATGCATCTGCCTTGTTGCTGGGAAGTGAGCAGCGGACCAGGAGAGCTATTAAAGCGCCTGCAGCGCTGGCTCCAGCGGGACTTGGAGGAAACCCAGAGGACTGTGGGATGCTGCGTGTTCACTTGGAGTAAGGCACACGCTTTCTGTTCACTCCTCCATCTGAATGGTGGTTGCAAACTTGGTCGGCAGGTTTGGAAAAATACAGGAACGAGGACAGTCGATTTCAAAAGTGTTCGTACCGCTTGAACTTGTCCACGTTTTATCATGTAACAGCCGCCAATTTAAATGTGATTTACTGGGATTTTATTTGACAAACCAAAACAAAGTGTCTGCTCCACTTTGGAACATGTCAGCAAAACGGAAGGACAATGACAGCTTTTTTTTATTTTTTAAAACAAAATCAGCTTTTGTGTTTATAATGCTATTCTTCATTTGCACCAATCTGGGGGTTAAATAACCCAAAAAACATATTAAAAATTAACAACTTTGCTGTTGAGTTCGTACGTCTATTTATTGAATCATTTAGAACCAGAAAGGGTTTCGGAATTGAAATCGTTGCTTATTTTGACGATGTATAGCTTTTGATTAAATATGATCAATTGCAATTAATTGATTACAGACATTTAACTCACCACTGCTTTGAAGGAGTCAAACTCATTGATAATCACTTCATTGCAGTTGCAGCAGAGATTAAAGCTTCAGTTGGTTCCGTCAGTGAATGTGTTTTCCAGTAGAAAGCGAGTGTGAGTCTGGGCATCGGGGCATTGTCGTATTGCTGCTGTGCAGTTGTGCAGTTAATGATTCAGGAGAGAAGATTTCAGGAGGAGCGAAGAGAGATCCGCAGCGCGGTGTAATGACTTCACAATAACTACTGCGTGCTGAAGAACGAGAGCCGGAGAACAAGCTGAAGTGACAGCTGACGAGGCTCAGAGCATCTAAAGATGCTCAGTAACGAGCGGCGCATGGAGACCAAAATAGCAAACAGCTGCTGACGATGAAGGACTCTGATTCACAGCGTGGTGCAACACCTTCACCTGCACCAAAAGCTTTCGAAGAACCAGAGGAACATTTATACATGTCTGCCTAAACTGCTATAAGACACCATTTAATGACACGCGCAGTAAAAATACACGTGTAGTCCACAGTACGATCTAAACCATCTTCCTACTTGAATTGTGCTTCACTGCATCAAGAAACCAGAAACTGAAAGTAGGAAAGATGTCAACAAGATGAAAGAGCAGCGACTTTATTTGGCATTTCAAAGGCAAAATGGGCCCATTTGGAGAATTCACTGCACCAGCAAACGGCCACTTTTCTGGATCTCTCTTGTGGTTCTTTTGCATATTGAGACATGTGTAGCATGAAAATATTAGCTCAAACTCACTTCATAGTTGTGAAAGTTTAAAACGCAGTTTTATGGCCATAAAATCTATATTTCTGCCAAAAAAACACAGAAATTTTTAGAACTCTGTAATCTTCTTGAAAGAGCAGTGAAATTTCTTAGTCTCAAAAGTTGAAGATTCTACACTTTTGAAACTCAACTTTCCAAATGTCAACATTTGTTTTCTAGAACTTTTCTTAGATAACTCTCAAAATATGTCCAACAAATTTTTGTGACTTTTCAAGCTCAGAAATGTTCTATTTTTTCTAGAAAAGTTCTGAAAATCTCAAAATTTGTTTTTTTCCCCCAGCAAATATTTGACTTTCCAAGCTCAGAAATTAATTAGTTTTTCCGGAATAATTTCTAAAATTAATCTGAAAATATTTTTTTTGCAAAAATGTACAACTCTTTTTTTTTTCTATCTACACTGGCCCAAACACACTATAATAAAATAGAGTAAAATGAAACAACCCGAGAAAAAGCAAACACATGAAGTGAGTTAAACAAAATCAACTTTAAACTCCAACATCAGAAAATTCCAAAGGAAAAAGGTTTCTACAAATGTTTCTGGTAACTTGTGAGTAGGTAATGTCTGCAGCTGCACTACTCAACAGGAAATGTGAATGTTAGAATACCTAATTCACAACAAGGACTCTTAGTTTCCTCACACATTGATGAAATATTACTATTACAATCAGTGCTGTACAACTTAATCCAGGCTGTCTGATTGGAAGACTGGTAAATAATGAAAAGGGCTTCGATTAATGCCATTGTCCTCAAATACTGAACGCAACCATACAGTGTTCCCTCAAGACACAATTCTGAACTAATAAACGTTTTATTATCTCATGCACACATTTGCAGTGTTGTATTATGCTGAATATAGGGATTATTTGTAGCTTTAATAAGTGGGAAAACAAAATGGCAACATTATAATTTGATTAATTTCCAATCTGCGGCCGGTCTGACCCAGGAGAAATAAAAAAAATAAGTAACACCAACAGGATATAGCTAAGAAGATAGGCAGGAGTTTCTCAACACAAAACATTAATAAGACTAATATGTTTCCGCTGGCAACAGGATGTTTAGAGCTAACTCACCGTGTGAGCAGTTTTGTATTCCCTAAACAGTCATTTCAACAGATTTGAATTGTTGGAAAGCACATTCAGATATTTGAGACGAGCTAAATCAGGATTTCCGTACTTTATATGAAATTAATTTTCTTAAAACACAGTTTTTAAGTCCAAATAAAAGTCTACAAACTGACTTACATACAGAACAGTGGAGTTCAGGATGAAATTTAAGTAGCTTTTAAAAATTCAGCGGATGGTCAGCTCTGTCATGAACCCTGCGGAAGGAGGTTATTACTTGCCTCCCTTTTTTTTATTATTATTATTAGTAAATAATGTACTTGAATTGTCCGGTGAACAGCTACTTCCCAGGCTCTGCTACTGTTCCTACAGTAACTCAAAAGGCAGGCAGGCACAGAGAAGTGAAATGGCCTGAACAGACAGAACAAGCACAGGTAAAAGCCACACACTCTAAAACCTGAAAAAAAAAAAAAAAAAAAAAAAAAAAAGACAAACTGAACTGCGATGCATGTAAATTAGTATTTATTTACACTTTGACACACTTACACACCTATCCTGTCTCCAACACCGCCTAACTGTGATGGTGCGCTGCGCTGTAAAGCAAGCTGGGACACACACCAGCTGAGTTAGCAGCAACATTGTGGCCTGGCTCTCGACCCGGTTCTCACATTTCACACATGGTCCAGGTCCAGAGAGCAATAAGTAATGCTTCATTTTCTGATCGCTTCACCCACCAGCTTGCATACAGCAACACAAATGTTGCTGCAATCTAAACTTTCTGAACATATGAGATTTCCCTGGACTTCATTTTTAGCACAAGGTACAAATAGTGATTCTAACTTAGGCATGAGATTAGTATGTAAATTAATCAGTTAAGCATTAAATATAGCAAGTAAATTAAAATGAGATCCTTGTGTCTTAACCTGTGGTAAATAAACCGCAGTTTCATGGCATTATCATAATGTCTTGAAACATAATTTAAAGGGGTAGTATGTATTTTCCAGATAGAGCCATTTCATAGCACAATAAAGTAGCTGTGTGACCTTCAGTTGTTCTAAAAAAAATGCTATATATATCAAATATCACTTAAAAGAAATTTGATTTCATAATTTAACACCTTCATATTTTATCTCTGTCTCTTTAAGAAACTCCTGCTCTTTCTAAAATTCCATCACAACATGGCTCCTCTATTAACCATTTGATGTTTTTACCAGTGTTGCACTGATAAGTAGCTCTCATAATGAGATGCACAGTTCCTCCAGGTGTTAGCTAAATGCTCTTTGCTAGTCTGAAGGAGCTGGGTGGCGGTCTTGCGGGGAAGGAGAAGCTCAGAAGGTTGGAAACTGCAGCTCCAAGGAGGAGCTGTGCCTCAGAGGCAGAGCTAGGTTCACCAAGGCGTTTTGCACAGCTGAATGGTTGCCATGGGAGATAAAAAGGATTTCTCAAAAATGCATGAAGGACTCAAGGCAACACTCCATGAATGTTTTTGATGAGGACATATTATAACATGGTGTAAAGCTCAAAAAAGTTGATTTTACAGGATATTGCCACTGTAATTGCTTTTAGCAGAAAGTGAAAAAGCTATTATTCCTTTTGGTACTAAAATGAACTTATTACAGGTTAAGATATCCAACATTTATCTACCGTAGTTTTGATTTCGATTGACAGACTTAAAACGATATGGAACAGCACAATAAAGTAGCTGTGTAACCTTCACAGCTGGTGCTGGTGTAGTAATAGGTTTGAATAGAATGTGCTTATTGAGAAGAATATTCAAAGTTTTTACAGTTTGCACTTTATGGGGGAAAAATACCACAGTAAGCTTTTCCAGTCCAAACAATGTCCCAGGGAAACCAGTCCAAAAAGGGGAAAAAAAGTAGTCATTTAAAGTGGTTTATGTTCCACCTTCTTTTGCTTTCATCCCTTCATCCAGTATATTTGAGCACACGTACTGGCTGCAGCATTTTGAATTATCAGTGAATATTCAGCGTTGCATAAAAAAATTTTTAAAAAACCACCAGATTTTTTTTTTTGTTGCTTTTCAAAAGGAAATCCTGGAAGCCCGTGGAGCAACAAAGTGCACCAATTGTTGCTTTGCCGATTGCTGCGTCAGAGCTGTGCATTTTACCTAAATGGTAATTAGGAGGACTAATATGTTTTAGATGCCTGTGGGTATTTGCTCCTAATGGACCAGCTCATTTGGTCATCAGTTAGAGGAACGAGCCTGCGGCGCTCCGGCACCGTGACGATGCTTCCACATGTAGGTGGGGAGCGAGCTGTGCTGTGGTTACACGTCCACCTGGTGATTATACTGTGTGAGCAAGACGCAGGCTGTTGTTGCTGCCAGGATGAGGTTCCTCCCTGCCTGTTGTGACTGTCATCCAAAAAATAACTTGCAAAAAAAAATAAAATCAGCAAGCTGACTCACTGCCAGAACTTTAAGAGCAAGCCAGGCAGGCCTCCAGGTCTGCTGGCTCCCAAAGCAAATCAAGCAAATCTTTTAAAACGTCCTCTAATCCAAGCATTTCTCAGGTGAGGCAAAACATGCAGCTTTACCGAGACGAGGAAAAAACCACGTAAGTGCAAGCTAAATATAAACTATTTTAGAAAGGGCCGGGTTTGCAAGAAAAATGCAAAGCAGAATCTTTGCTCAAACTTTAAAGAGCATGTATCATCATTTTCACAACTTTTTCAATTTTCATGTCATGTCGTGGCTTGGAGCTCGCACCCGTTGTATTGATTTCCATGTAGGAAATTGAAACAAAATATTCTAAATGACGTGAAAGAAAATGAGAAAGCCACAAGGCAGCCAACAACGGAGCCAAGAGAAGACCTTGCATATGGAACGAAAAAAAAAAAGTCTTCATTGTGTAACACAATGGCCTCCTAAGAATAGAGCAGCAATAGCAAGGACGATTTATGAAGGTGCAGATTTATAAAACAATGGGTTTAAAATAGGACAGAAAAAGAAGTAGGAATAAAAAAGTTGGAAGCAACAGCTGGAGACCTAACAGTCCAGCACTCTACTCAGGAATATGTAGTGCGCTGTGATTAACCATAGTGGTGAAAGACAGTTTTGTGATAAAAATTAAATAAAAAAATAAATCCTGTTGTGGTGGTTTAACTCAGTAATGTGAAAATGTTGTTTCAAGGCCATTGTCTGTCATGCCACTCAAACATTGTGAGTCAAGATTTTCCTCAACAAGATGCTGTTTGGCCCAAACAAGAAACAAATGAAGTGAATGGAAGAAAAGATAAAATACTGAAACAATTCTTCAGTCATTTGGCTCAGGCACTGATAAAAATAAATAAATAAACAACAGCTGAGACAAACTACAGAAGAGGAAGCAGGTTTTGGAGAGGCTAGCTATCAATTTATTTAAACATCACAATATAAAGAGATCCATTGATAGGTTAATTAATTACTTTAAATGATCTCGTGTGTGTGTACATGGTTGCGTCTTTCACCCCAATGACCACTAGAGGTAGGCACAATCCCCCTCATGATCCTACAAGATGATGGATGAAGAAATGTGGTTCTCAAAACCTGTAACATCAGTAAGGACAAAAGGAACATTCTCCTCTCCAAACCTCACTTCATTTGTCATGTTAAAAAACATAAACGGACACTTGTAATCTGACAAACAGCAAAGCAGTAACATTATGGCATACCCGATCCATGTTTTCTGTGGACTGTATAAGACAAGCAGGTAAATTAAAAAATCCAATTAAAGAGGTTGAAGGAAACAAACGTCATACTTTAAAATATGTTGTTGTACATCACGACAGTGATGATGCATTTTGACTTCCCGTAATTATCCCACACTCTGTCTTCTCTCTCTCTCCTCAGCCAAGTCCAGACAAAGACACTCGGTCTGGATGCCAAAACAACAAACAGAGTCCAACAGATACCCGCATGCTCTGCGACTCAGACAGGATGGATGGGACATTAAGTCCATTTGTTGTCCCATCCGTGGCATCTGTGCAGACACTTATGTTAAATAAGGCCATATCTTTCACCGAAGCAGCCGTCCGCCTACCTCTCCTCCTTCAAAAAAGTTTCCAAACAGCATTGCGGAGAACAATACCGATGTGACCTTGGCAGAGCAAACAGACTCCTCTCTTTATTTGTTTCTGTAAGGTCTTGATAGATGTCTTACAGGTCTTGAAAAGTCATAATGCACTGTTGGGTTCTTCAGCACGGGGTCATAAAGGAAGAAGATTGCAGACCTACAACCTTCTAAAAAACATTAGCAAAGCCTTTGTTGTACTAAAAGTTGAATTGAGCTTCCTGAGACTGAAACTATTGATCAAGACAGACCAGTCAAAGGCAATAAGGCTGGATATACAACAAGCCTAATCACAGGTGAACTGAATCATCACTTTTATTCCAGCCTTTCTCTGTGTGCGTGTGTGTATGTGTGTGTGGGAATAAAGTGAGCTTTGGCACCAACGGGCGACCTAATAATCACCCAGAAGCTGGGGAGGTCTCACTCACCTGTTTCCACTTGATTTATAGAGAGAATCTACAACAAAATGGTGGCCGTTTACAGCACATGAAGGCATGAATAAAAGAACTCCAATTGAAATTTAAACTAATTCCCAGTTTTAGTGATTACAAATGTTGGACCACTTACTAACATGAGGCGCCAATCAATACATCTAGAAGTGGTGAAGACAACTTAAAGTTCACAAGAGTGCCAGAAGGGGGAAGGAAGGGGAATTAAGACACTTTGAACGTGGTGTGTTAATGTTTTGATAAAATGGTCTATAAAAGAAGATATCACCCTTAAAATAGACACTAATTCTAACAAAGGAGTCAGTGATACCATGCCTGAGTGCAAAACACAGCAGATCTTACTGCAGTGAAAGAGAATTCCCATCAGTTTAGAACGGGAACCTGAGGCTACAATTCACACAGGCTAATGAAAACAGGTCATTATCAGGTCATAACGAAACATTAGCTTGTCTGATATCTTTCTAATTCTGCCGCAACGTTCAGACAGTATGGTTGGCTCAACCAGCATTAAGCATGGACATACCATGCCTTGTATCACTTGGTCAGGTTGATGGTGGTCGTGTAATGATGTGGAGATTGTGTTGTTGCTGATGTCAATCCCTTTATGACCACAGCATCTATTCTCTGTAACCTACAGAGCACAGACACTGGATGAAAAGTAGTGATTACGGGAATTACATGTTCTGGTTAAGCTAAAATTACAGCATCATGTTGGTAACATGTTTTGTTAAACGCTTGATTTTTTATACCTTGATTGTATAGGCCCTGTCTAAATTATCAGGCATGATCAAAACCCAAATAATATGGTCTTAATTTAGAAATAAAATTTTAATTTACTTTTAAGATTTAAAGATTAATCTTTGTCAACTTCTGAACTGCAGCGTATCAATGGGAAAAAAAGGATAAGCTGCTTTGAGTAAAACACACTCCGACATTGCCTTTCATATGAAACTGTGAGCCTATATATATATTAAAAAAAAAAAATTCCCTTCTCACCCACCGCGGGTGGTTCTTATCCTCTGAGCTCGGGTCCTCTACCAGAGGCCTGGGAGCTTGAGGGTTCT